>PVIY010022155.1:0-41290 GCA_004026745.1 Myrmecophaga tridactyla | reverse complement strand
CGCCCAAACAAAAGCTGGCCAGCAGGCTGTCTGTCACGAGGCAGCAAACACTTCAGAATCAGGAGGCCAGGGGTCAGCCGTTCTCATAAGCAACACACCCAGGATTCCAAAGGCCTAGAGAAAGAAAAATAGTACTGCGGCAGCTCTGCCCTCCTCCCTGCTCCCTTCACCCCTGCCTCAGCCCCAAATTAAGCTGAGACGTCTTATTTTGTTCCCCCACACGTGAATTCTCAAACACATATACAAAGATCACCTGCTTTCTTTTTACTACGATAAATAAACAGAGGGAACACACCAATTTTTGAGCTTGGGGAGTTTCAACAAAAGGCAGTTTTTTACCTTGAGCGGTTCATCCATAAAATCTTGGGAAGACTTGAGAAGCAGACCCACAGCAGAGATGGGATCAATGATGAGGATATTGACAAGAATTTATTTAGCACTTTTGTGAATCAATACTGTTCTAAGTGTTTTACGTGGATTAGCTCATTTACTCCTCAACGTGACCTTGAGATAAACTATTATTTTCTCCATTTTTTCAGATAAGGAAACTGAGACCCACCCACAAAGGTCTGGTGAATTGCCCAAGGTGGTGGGGCTGGCAATAAAGCGCAGGCCATGCACGCTATTCACTGCACACACTGTCTCTTCCTGTCCACCCCTCAGAGCCTCCTTCAAACCTGCCAGTTCAGAAAGCGGCAGGGTGTAGAGGGCTTTGGAGTTACAGGGATCTGGATTCGAATCCCAGCACTGCCACTCAACACCCATGATTGTTCCATCATCTGTAAAATGATGGAAACACCGACCGTACTTTTCCAGTTTGTGGCAAGGTCCAAATGAGCCAATGAACAGAATGCCCGTGTCAGAGGGTCAGCAGCCGAGGTCATTTTAACCCAGGAGCTCTGGAGCCTGGTTGCACAATTGATTCCAATGGAAAACTTTAAATAGATGATGCGCAATCCCCCAAACCACCACTTCGTGTTGCCACCCCAACAGGCGGTCAGTCTAAAATCAGCAATTTCGGGCAGGCCACGGTGGCTCAGCAAGCAGAATTCTCGCCTGCCATGCTGGAGACCCGGGTTCGATTCCCGGTGCCTGCCCATGCAAAAAAAAATAAATAAATAAAAATAAATAAATAAATAAAATCAGCAATCTCCTTCATTTCAGACCTAAAATCTACTAGAGGCCTACGCTCTTGTGCCCCATTGATTCTGACTTATAGGGAAGTTTTTAGACGCCTGAAGCGTCTGCTTCCTGCTCTAGGTTAGGGGGATTCTCCCAAATGCCACTCTATGCAACCTTGCAGAGGGAGTTGCTGTCACCAGGACCATCCCAGTACATGGCCAAGCTCACCCGTGCCCAGTGGCCTTCCCTTACTGACCCTGCTTTGATGTAGTCGGCCCAGGATCCTGCCTCTCACTGAAACTTCCAGCCTCTTGGGCTACGGTCCACCCCCAGCCACTCGCCACAGGGCAGTAGGGGAGCAGCCTAAAGGTGTCACTACGGAGCACCTTAGTGTCCAGCTGCTGCCCACATTTTAGAAATAGCCCATGCCAACATCAACATCACCAGCCTCAATTTTACACAAAGCACTAACCAGAAGATTGGGCAGGATGAGAGGTGAGACTGCTCACAAAAAAATTTAAAAATATGAGTGCATGCTTACATATGCAATCTCTCTCTCTTGCTCACTCTCACTCTCCTTCTTGCTCTCACAAAAACCATGAAACAGTTGTACTCAAAGAGAGTGCTGCTTTGTAGGAAGGAAGGGAATAAGGAGAGGATAGCAATAAACAGTGATGGGAATAACGGGTTGCCCATGGAAACTGGCAGGGTTAAGAACAAATAATCAGCCCACATTTGACAAAAAGAAGAAGTTTGGGTCTAGCCCTCAGAGGAGACAGCCAGAGAGTGGACGGAGACCAAGCAATGCTAGTTTCCTGGCTCGGACTTCGATGCGTCTTTACGGGACCTACCGCCAGCTGGCATGGAGTGGCACGCTGGGCCGAGGACAGGGAAGGCAGGCCCCCGAAGGCAGCACTCGCTCAGCTGTTTCCCAGAAAGTGAAGGCACCAGCCGCTCACAATCCCAGGATACCTCTCCTCCGTCTCAATCCTGGAAACGGACCTGAGAGGATTCGCCAAGGCCTCACCTGGGTAAAGGAGCCATCCTCACCGCACTCTGGCACAAACACAGCCTCCTGGGGCTTCTTGGCTTGCTCCAAAGCTTGGGCCCGCTCCAGACGACACTTGCTCTGGCCACCATCTAAATGGAGAAAGGAGCATCTTGCATATTTCTCCTGGATTCCACACCGAGCCGCGGGACAAAATGGCTGCCGAGGGTCGAGAGAGAAAAGCGCTCCACTTGCAGGGAGCCCACGCCCCACCAAACGGCTTTTCTACCTAGAAAGGGGCAGTGGTGAGTGACTAGCCCAGCATCACCTTCCTCTTAATGTTATTCTTAGAAAAGTGGGGAGTGTTGCTGAGAGAGGGACTCATACTTATACTGTGCTCTGCTTACTTTTTCTCCTACCCCTACCCAGGGAAAAAGCGCTCCACTTCCATCCACTCTTTTTTCACCAGGTTTATTCAAACGCTGGTAAGCTGAAGGGGTTTCAAAGATGTTTTAAAGCTCAACCATTGCAAGGATTTTCTTTGGGAAGTCAGACTCTACAGCAGCTTGCTTCATTCCCCATAATTCCTGAGATTGTTCTAAGCAGCCCAGAGTCACAGAGTCAGATACCCACAGGCCTCAGGGAGGTCATATAAATCAGAGGAGTGGGCTGGGTGTGAGAAGAATTGCATTCAACTCTGGGAGACAGGAGGGAGCGCTGAAAACTGACACACTGGAGACCGGGCGCTCCTCTAAAGGGAGCGTCTGCTTCTCAGCTCTAGGTATTTGTGGGCTTGCAGAACACAGGCCTAACATTACCAGTGTTTCTGAATTTTCAAGAGAAGCATACAAATCCAGATTTTTATATTGAATCTCCCAATTTTTAAATGTTACCTCAAGTGTTCTTAATGTTTTGAAACATGTGAGGAGGTCAAACAAAACACATCTGTTGGCCAACGTCTGGGATCCCTATTCAAGAGCCAGCAGCAATGTTTTCCCATTTTAAGTATTTTCGTATATGGGGGGAAAAAATTATGAGCCTAGTGGCAGTGACTGAAAAAAAAAGTACTCATTCTTTGAGGCAGACCCATCCTCCTCCCCTCGTTCCCATGTGGAAGAAGCGGAGGGTAGGAGAGAAAACCACACGGCAGGCTCATTCTGAGCTCCCCCCAGGGAGTGCGCAGTGCAGGGGGGGGTGGGTGTCAGCAGCCTCTCCAAGGCTGGGTCAGGGAGCATGCACTCACCTTTGCATCTGCCTCGATGTACCACGCCCAGGCTCGCGTCTCGGCATTTGGCTCGCTGGTACTCACACATGGACTCGTAGGATCTGCCGTCAGAGGCACAGATGGGCTTGGGTTGAGTCCGGGAGCAGTGAAGGTTGCACTGAGGGTCACGGTCACTTATTAGAAACTAGGTTAGAAAAAAGTAAAAGGTATAGACGTTACTTTTGCAAGAAAAGTTGGGGGTCGTCTGTGACCTGCAATACTGGTTCGCCCATGGGAAGCAAGTCCTGGACAAACCCGGAGTTGTAAAGTCTCAGCAGTGGAAGAGGACCGGAAGGCCCCAAAGTCTAACCAAGGAAGGCATACGCTCTACATCATAAGAACAGTAACAATGTCTCGCGTTCACCGAGTATTAACAGGCACCATGCCACGTAATTCATGTGCATTAGTCCTTACAACCACCCTGTGAAATAAGAACTCTTTATTTTGTAGATAAGGAAACTGAAGCCCAGAGAGGGTAACTTGCCCAATGTCACATGGCAGGTAAGTGGTGGAAGCTGAATTTCAACCGAGATCTGTAGGAGGTAAAAGCCAAAGCTTTAACCATTAGGACACGCTGCCTCTCCCTGCATGCACAGGGTCATACAACCTCTATTTGGATCCTTCCCCAAACAAGGAACTCACTATTGAAGCCCAGATTCCATTCTGGGGAAGTCTTACGTATTAGAAAGTGGGGTTGAGCCCAACTCTACCAGTCTGCAATTTCCACTCACTGCTCTCTGGCAAAACACAAGTTAAATGATTTTCCGTGAGAAAAGGATTTCCCAATTCAAAGAAAATAGCAGTCATAACCAGCTCAGGATTATAATGCTGGATTGCACACATTTTGATACTGCAAGACTTGGAGGACATCTCTGATACATTTTTATACACTGTGTAGATGGAAGACAGCCGCAAAGTATCTGCTACTCCTCCGGGTTCAGCTGTGGAGTCTAATTCTGCCCCCTTGAACCTGTACTAGCCTCCATAACTTGCTTGATCAATAAAATGCTCCAGAACGGGTGATGTGGGGCTCCTAAGCTAGGTCCTCAGAAATCTTGCAGCTTCCTCCAAGGCCTCTTGCCACACCCACTCCCACCCACTCTGGGGGGAACCAGGAGCCAGGTAAAAGACCACCTGAGGCCGCCGTGCCAGCCCCCTGCACAGAGCAGCGCCCCGGGCTGGCTGAGGCCCCGCGTCAGTGCCGGCTACAGGAACGGCCATTCCACCATCACCCATGGCGAGGCCGCTAGCACACACCTGGCAGCCAGGACTGCTGAAGTTGCCTGACTAACCACATCGGGCTCACAGAGGTTGAGGGAAGGTGTGAACACAGCCCTGGCAAACATCTTCCTCTGTTTCCTGTGTATCTGCAGGCCCTTGGGTGAATGAAGCAAATGGGTAAGAAATGAATCTCCTTTCCAGAACAGCAGAGAGAGAGGCCTAGAGGCAGTGCCACCCCCTTCAAGGGACCCCTGCAAACATACCCCACACTGGCCAAATTCTGAGAGTCCAAGCCTGTCCATCAATGCAATCCACAGACCATGTTCCAGTTATAAAGCAGTCCCTCTGTCACCCTGACCTCTCGCCGGGTCAGCACGGGAGGGCCCAGTTGAGGGCTGACAGCACCACACAGACCCCCGCAGGGCAGGCAGTGCCACTTAACCCTGTCTTTGGATCCCCCAGGCTCCCAAGCCCAAAGGGAAATGTCCTCAGTCCGGGAATGCTCCGTGATAGAGTGTGGTGTTCTGGGACAAAACAAATAATACATACAATCCCATCTGGCCCCCAGCTTGCCATACAGAAGAGGGACAAGCTGACCGGGATAGCAGGAAGGAGAACGGCCATCCAGCCTCGCCCTGACCTCTGCCCTTCAGGGCAGCTCCACTCCCCTCAGGTGGCCCCTGCTTAGAACCCTCGAGAACCCTCCCTCTGTCCTTAGGTAAATAACCAAGTCCCTCACCTGGTCTCCCAGGTCTGGGTTAACCAGGTTTCTGGGTTAAAGAGAGTCTGGCCCCAGGCTCCCTCTCTCTCACATCAGCTCTTACTGCTCTGTCGTCCCCTAAGCTGCTCCCCGCCAGGCCCTGGACCTGCTTTCCAGCTCTCAAATGAGCTACACTGGCTCTGACCTCCAGACCTTTGTACACACTGTTCCTTCTCCCACCCCTACTTCGGATTTCGGCTCCTGCTATTTCTTCTGAGAGACTATTCCTGAATGTCCTCAGTGGGGATGGCTCCGCTGTAATCACCTCACTTTTCCTTCACGACTCTTAGCACAGGTTGTTATGACACTATCATTATTTGTGTGATTTGATTAATAACGGAATCCGCAACTCTCAGCTCCAGGAAGACAAGGGTAGTGCCTGTTTTGCCCATGAACGGATCCCCAGCGTCCAGCACAGTGCCAGGGCACACGATGTAGGGTTGGGTGAAAGCATCCCAACACAGCATTACCTCCAAGCCAGCCGGGTGACATGACAGGCCCTGCCTCCCGGCTCCTGCCACCCGGGGGGGGGGGTCACTGGGCCACTCCCCTACCCTGAGCTTTCCCCTTCTCAAGCCACATCCTCCTGTTCACCCTCCTTCTGACATTATACCGAGGGCACAGGTGGTCCCAGCTCCATCTCAGAACAGAAGTCATCTGCAAAGCTGAGACCATAGCTGCTTCTTACTCTTCCCCTCAAGCCCCTTTGCCACTATCACCCTCCCAGCTCTAGAGGAAGAAGTCCACAACCCACTGTGCCCCAGAGAAGTTCTAAGGCAGCTGAGTGAGGCAGGTCCAGCTGAATGAGGCAGGTTTGGGCAGCCCTGGCCTAGGCGCCTGGATGGGCACAGGACACAGATGGCTACACCCAACAAAGTTGGCCTCAAAAGTATCTCTTCCGCCCCCTGTATGGTGCCCTCAGGTGGACTTCTGATTTATCTACTGTCTTGAAATGCAGCCAAGACCTGGCCCTGTAATTCCTTCCGCTGTCCTTGTGCCCTACCTCTCAGGCCAGATAATAGAAGGTCTCTCGCTCCTGGCCTGTGGAAGTCTCTGCCCCTCACCTGAACTAAGACCCTGGGTTTTAAGAACGACTTGAAGGGGTTATTTTGCCATGTGGATCAGCAGAAGTCTTTATTCTCATGCTTAGACAAGACAGAAATAACTGCACCTTCTAACTCCTAGGAAAACCAAAGAGGGGTTCTGGGGCCAGTCCTTACCCCTGAGGAGTGATAATAACAATAGCTGATAATTATATATCACTTATGATATATTAACTAATTTAATCTTCACAATAACCCTATGAGGCAGCCTATGTTACAGGTGAGGAAATCAAGACGCGGAAAAGTTAGGCAGCTTGCACAGGATTAAACAGCATAGAAATGTCAGTGCTGGGATTGATTCCTGGATAGCCATGCCCCCGTGGGGGCCATGCTTCTAACCTGTACCCAGCACTCCCTTTCCTTATCACAGACTAACACTGCAAACGGACACACGGACCCAGTGGCAAAAATGAATTCACTACTTCAAAAAATGTTTACCCAGAGCTTACTGCATGGCAGACATGAACTGCTAAGATCCAAATAACAAACTCCTGCTCTCCAGGCACTTCAAGCCTACTGTGGGAAGCTCCTGATAAGAATTCTTGTTCACGCTGTTCCTTTCAAAGTTAAATCAAAACAGGTATTCCCAGCCTACACAGGATGCCCACAGTACTTTATCACTGTGGGGGGAGGGGGACTATTTTTCTTTAAGAGAATATACCAAAAAAAAAATGAGGGGAGAGAAAGACAAAGTTTCTTTTCAAACTCCCCAAGGGTGCCTGTTGTCTACTCCGCAGCTCACAGGAAAGAAGGGCTAGAGGCGACAGCGTGGGGTTAAACGATGCACCATAAATTCGATTTGGAAATGGCTTCCTCTGTGCCAACAGAGACACCACAGCAGCTCATGCCAGAGACCAGCTTAGTAACAAGGAGAACAGTCTGTCTGCAAATAAGCAGGTAAGAGAGTTTCAGCCTCGCCTACCCCCAAGATACCAAGATCTTTCTCGGCTTCAGAACGGCTCCCAGAATTTTTGTCTCTAGAAATTACTGACCCCCAAAGCCAGGTAAAGAGTTCACAGACAGCCCTGGGCCAATGCTAAAGACCAAATTATAAAATCTTCAATCGTCTATGCTATCTCATTTTCATCTGTTTTAGGAACCGTGCATGTTTCTGATTGTTTTCAACAAAGGCAATGAGTTCTATAAAATGGATCTTTAACAGGATGGCTGGGTCCTAATCACCCATGCCTCCAGGTCCCTGAGGGCGTAACTCCGACCACAAATATTGAGGATGAGGTGATCCTCCAAACTGCTCATCCTTCTGTTCACCTACTCATTACTCAGCAATCAAGTACCAACAGCGAGCCTGGCACTGCACTAGGCATAGGAAGCAGAACGCAGCCAGCACAGCCCCTGCCCTCACTGAGCTTACACTCAAGGGTGGAGACGACAGGCAAGCAGACACCCACACTGCACGTTAACAGGAGACTACAGGACCAACAATACCAGGGACTCTGAAATGCTACAGAGCCACACAGTCCAAGAGAACCTTCTGCAATGATGGAAATGTTCTCTCTATCGATGCCATGCACAAGCCATATATGGCTATTGAGCATTGATACATAGCTAGTGCAACTCAGGAACTAAAGTTTTAGTTATGTTTAATTCTAATTAACTTAAATTTAAATAGCCACATGTTGAACAGTTAAATATAAGTATGGGGAAAGGAAGGTAGGACTCAATTGAGTTTTTCCTAGTTGAGCGAGGCTAAGATTGATTAGACCAAGGAGCAAAATAAATTGATACTGAGAGTCATTTCCAGATCTCGAAATTGGACATTAAATTAATTCTCTGCCAGTGGAACAACAGTCAGGATATCCCAGGAATTCATCAGAGTTCACCCAACATGACAAAGGTAGCGGCTCTGTCTCTTCTTGAAGGAGACAGGAGGTACAGGCTACAAGTCCCCAGCACCAGCCTGGGACCTGTGTCATTTCACTCAGCACACAGTCAAAACTGAAAGAGTCTGAGTCGCCCAGCTGGGACAGGAACCTCCAGGTCACAACAGTCGGCTCAAGAGCAACCAAGTTTAGTGAAAAATTTTTGGTATTGGGCTGGAAAAAGCTGTCTCCCCAACTAGCCAAATACTGAGGAAGCAGTATTTTTATTAAAACCCTCACATATATCCCCTTCCCTCTGCCTAACCAAATGACAAATACTAATAATATTAATGTTAAATATTATTTGCATAATATGGAAACCAAACAAAAGCGGCCAAGACAATTGTGCATTTGCAGTTGTTTCCCTACTCTTGCCCTCTCTCCTTGGGGAGTGAATGACTCCAAAGCAAATACACGACGTTTTGTATTCTGCTCACATTTGTAAAGTAGGCCAGGCACTTGAGAGACATATAAACAATTCATGTCTTTTCCTACTGGAAAAGTGAGCTACTGGCTGAGGGCTGGCTTGGCCACAGAGGAGGCAAGGGTAGATGAAACAGATTTTAAACCAACAACCCGTTCTGTCTAAAGCATACACATGCTGTTCCTTGTCCCGTGGGCTCCAGCAGAGGAGAATGCAAACTCTGCCACAGCTTCTGCTCAGGGACACCACCCCAACACAAGCTGTGTTAAGTTTGACTGATGGCCAAGTTTCCAGAACAATGTAGGATAGCCCAGAACCAACCCAGTTCTCTCTGGGAGGAGATGTTCAATTTTTTATAACAGGGAGTTGGCCTCACAGTCTTAACTTCTACCTGCTAGGATCCTGCTGTTTCTAAAACCAGAACCTAAAACTCTAAAGAGGTATTTTCTAGCAACAGGCATAGCTCCATATTTTGCCCATCTGTTCACAAGGGGGCAGGAGCCTTACTAAACAACCAGATTGGTGGCCCATCTACTAGGTTTGGGAGACTGAAGTCCACAATTTGGAGCAGCAAGCAGCATTCCCTTTTATGATATCCTACTGAAAATGCCAAAATTAAAATCAATTTGAGGTTTTTCTTTAATAAATCCATAACTCAGCTTCAGGAAGTCACTTTTGACATCTTTGTTTCACTTATCTATGACTGCAAACAAACCACCCTCAAATTTCGTGGCTTCAAACAACAACGGGTTATCATTTCTCACAGGTCTCTGGGTTGGCCGGGCTCAGCAGGGAGGTTCTTCTCCATTTGCAGTGTCAGCTGAGGTACTACGTTTTGCTGTATTCATTTCATGGCTTGGCTGGAGGTGGAACATCCACTGTATTTTCACTCACTGGTGCCTCAGTTGAGGTGGCTGGAGTGACTCGGGGCTGTCTGGGCCTCTTTCCCCAGCAGGCTTTCCCCTCCATCTGTAATGACTTCATTCAATCTTTTTTCATCTTTTGTCTGGATATTTGACTCTTCGCCACCAAGCTCTATTCCCATTTAAGTTCAAATTGCATACTGCCACTGAGATTATCATCCTGAAAAAAGCAAATGCTTCCATGTTTTAAATACTACTACTAGCTTCCTTGGAGCTCCTATTGCATTTTGTCCTTACTTCTATCAAAACACCCAATTTCCTGCATTGTCATTTATCTGTTTACATGTCTCTAAAGTTGTGTATCTTATTCCTCTTTGCATACACAAGGACTAACACAGCACCTGATCCATTCCAAAGGAGTTGGTCAATAAAAATTTGAGGAATAAACAGACAAATAACAAACATTACCTAAAATATATTCCATGGACAAAGGATAAAAAGCTCCTTTTTCTATCACCTATTGTGAAAAGAGATATTATTTGTCCAACAACTACCAAAAGCTTAAAGCTTTCAAAAGTGTATGGAGTAATGGAAGCTGTTTGTTCCTTTTTAGGAACATCTATTCAATCAGCAATGCCACATGTTAAACACAGTAGTTTTCCCTTTAATCAAAGAAAGAAAAAAATATCCCTGAATTGTTGAAGAGAATATAACAGAGTGGTTGAGACAGTTCCCATATACCCTTGGAAGACATCACTAAGTGATTATGGAATTCGTTTGCAATGAGTCTGGTCTTAGCCTTTAGAATCCACTTCACTTGGCCCTCCAGGAAGTCTTTCCACCATGCTAGAGATAAGAACTCATCTCACTCATAAGGCAGGTGGTAATCTGAGACGTCCTGGGTGGCTGCCTGAAATGACTCTCAAAACTTAACAATGTGCTTAGCCCTCTGTTTTTTCTGGCAGCTACCATATGCATGAACTTAAGAAAGAACACTAGCCAGATGATAAAATGGATTCATTTATTAGCCAGTTTGCTGGCACTCTGAATTTGTTGTTTCACAGAATTAATGTTATAAATAATGGTGAGCTTTTCAGCCCAACCTGCAAATGCCTTTGGAAAGAAAGCGAAGGAAAATAACACCTACTTGTGTGCCTGCTGGACATGTAATGGGCACAGTGAAGACTCCTGATGCCCAGGCACCCAGCTAGGTAAAAATTATTAGCCCTGTTTTGATGCTCCTTCCTGCCTTGGAAACTTGCACATGCTGCCCCCTCCTTGGGATGTGCTTCCCCCTCACAAACACCTATTCATACTTCTGAGCCCAGTGTCAATGCTCTTCCTTGGAGGTATCTGACTCCCAAAGTAGGTCGGGACCCCTGTGATGAGCCCCCAGAAGCCCCTCTACTTCCTCACTAAGGCCTGTGCCACAGTTATAATTAAATAACCAATTGTTTAGTTATCTATTGCTTGCCCATCCTCCCCACGAGGCTGTAAGATCCCTAAAAGTAGCAGACGAGATCTGGATGACATATGCTGGATCCCCGGTGCCTAACATGAGGCCTTGCCCAGAGTGGGTACTCAGTAAATAGTCATTGGTTGATTGTCTAATGAGGAAACTGAGGCTCAGTGAGATTAAGCTAGTGACTGACCACTATTTTAAGTCTGATTTTAAAGGTCCACATTCTTTCTACTATACCACACTGCCTCTCTCAGTGCAGGGATATCAAGTGTGGAACCCCCAGGGGCTGGCCAAGGGACATGGTGAGCTCTGCTGTTAGCTCTAGCAGCCCTGGTGGGAGCTGGTGGGGGTCTCTGACAGACAGGAGAAAGGAAGGGTTCTGGAGGCAAAGAGCTTTCTTAAGGGTTTATTCTTCTCTGTTGTGTTTGTAAATCAAAGTCCAGCTCAAGTTTTTAAAACTCAAGCACCAAAAAAGCATTTCTGGGAGGTAAATTTTCAATTGAAAGGTGGAAAGACCTTGCACCTGGAGTCAACACCCCCTACAAAAAGTGAAGAATCACATTCCAAGCATCTAGCCGCAGCCCAGCCTCTCGACTCTCTAACCCAAGGACCGGTCCTCCTCTTGCCACTTGCTCCCCCACCTGCAAAACTGGACTTCGGCCGTTTTCTCCAGGGCCTACGTCTTAGGGAATAAAGAGCAGTTTCACGTTAAAACATCACTCATCTACCCAATATCTGTCATCTGCATTGAACACCCACATCCCTACTTCTGCCCAGCTTGCTCTCACCCTTCCCTGACCCCACGACGATTGCATTTACACAGGTGCAAAGGAGGGCCTCGAAGAGCCCTGCGGCTTCAGAAGGGGACTCAGAAAGACAGAGGAGGGGAGAAAAGGGAGGTCAAAGGGAAGGGGAGGTCTGCTGGCAGCGGTGGCGTCTGCTCTTCTTCCCCACACCTCGGCTGCTGGGCCTGACAACAGCATGCCCCGATTAAAGGACTTTTCACACTGCTGAGGGAAAGCAGGCGCCCCCCTCCAGCTGTTCGGCAGCTGGAACCACTTCTGTTGTTTTAGCCAAGAGAGGCCTGACCTTCGTCACCCCAACCCCACCCCCTCCCCAAGGGAGGAATTTAGTGGTCACTCCACCCTGTCCACCCGGCCTCCCTCCCTCACTAAGCCCCCCCCCCAGCCATAGGGGTGACCGGTCAAGATCCAGGGGACAAGCCTGCCTAACGCCAGGTGCCACTGTGGGGTGGCGGGGAGGAGGGCAGTGCAGCTGGGACCCTAGGTCTAAAGAGGCCTGGGTCTAAAAAGGATGCAAAGGTAGCACTTTTTCAGACACTTCCAACTTGCAGACACCCCATCCACACCCTCAAATCCATGCTCCTTGCCAGTCTTTTAGAAAGGTGGGTGCAGATAAAGCATGGGTCAAGACCCAAGTAAGTAAATTTCCAAAAAATGAAGCATTATGCTGAGTGACAGAAGCCAGACTCAAAAATGTCACATACGATATGATCCCATCCGGAAAAGGCAAAAACAAAGACAGAAATCAGATCAATGGTAGCCAAGGGCTGGGTGCAGGGGGAAAAACATGAGGGAACTTTTGGGGATGATGGAAATATTTTATATCTTGATTGTGGTGGTAGTTACACAGCTATATAGATAGGTTAAAATTCATAGAAGTGTACACCTAAAAATGGTGAATTGCACTGCCTGTAAACTATACCTCAATAAACAAGAGGAAAACATAAAACATAAAAGTAAGAACATAATCCCAAAGAATGTTTGCTCTAAAGGACACTTCAGACCTCCCGTAGGTACTCAATGAGCTTTCTGGAGATTTCTCTGCCTACACCCTTCAATTACCAGGCATTGTGTGAGGTGCATCTGGGGTTATAAAAATAAACAAAAACCCAAGCCCTCCTTCCAAAAGGAGATTCAGCTGCAAAGACTGACATGCATATAGTTAACTCCATAGGGGCTGCACTTTGAAAATCAGCCCCAGGAAGCAAAGCCTTAAGTCACAATCAGACAAAAGGAAAGAATATTTGAAAATAGATGCCAGGGAAAGCTGAAGATGTGAGCTGGTCACAACTAATTCAAAACAAACAAACAAACAAAAAACAAGAAAGGAAAGAGAAAAGAAAGGAGGGAAGGAAGGAGGAAAGGAAAGGTACAGAAGGAAGAAAGGAGAAGCAAGCAAGGAAGGGAGGTAGGAAGACAAAAAAAGGAAAAGGAAAGGTAGGAAGCAACATCCATCCATTCAGCGAAGAATTACTGAGCACCTTTTATACCCAGGGCCGTGCTGCGTACCCCATTGTGTATGTTCTCTGGAGTCAGAGAAAGAGGTTAGTTCTGATAGGACGGATCCGGGAGGATTTCTTGGAGGAGAGACTGTAGACTGGCTAATAAAGGATTTCAAAAGCAGGAACAGACCTCTAAAGGGCATCCTGCCCAACAGCAACAGGTACATGGAAGTAGAAGAGCAAACTAATTTTATGGTATAGTTTAGAAATGACAACTTTGGGGAGCGAGATCATAGGAGGGTCCTGAAGACTCCCACCTGTCTTCTTTAATTTTTTAATTTTTTCTCATTTTAGGAATTGGAACACAAAGAAGGAAGTAAAAGACAAGACCAGATCTAAGCTTTAGAGATCTCTGGCAGGAGTATCAGAGACAGCAGAGAGGCCACTCCCCCACCCGAAAGTAGCATCAGGGGGGACAGGAAAGAGGAAGCATTGTGGCCAAAGAAGGGCAGGATGTCCTTTGTGATAAGCTTGGCCATACTGTGGTCAATGATGCAATCCCATCAGCAGTCCCCAAGAACTCAGCCTTAGCCCGGGCAAATGGAGCCACAGAGCTCAGTCCCTTTGAGTGTTGGAGCCCAACACTAGGCATCTCCGCACACTCTCCCAAAAGCTGGCTAGCCCAGGCAGAAAAGGCAACACACCAGCTGAAATCCGAGGGCAACAGATGAAATAAGAGCACCAAGGACCAACGAGCTATTGGAGGGACTGGGATTGCTGCCCCCTGGGAGATGACCGCTGTACTCCATCACTGCCCTACTAGAGAACTTCCACAAGCCCAGGAAGGGGAAGGTGGGATGCCCCAGCATGCATCTTGGAGAGGATGAATGAGTGGAGTCCTTCGGCTTAAAGATCCTGGACTCTTGGGCCCTCCTGATCACCAACAGGGCACCAAGCCTTTCAATCAGAGGAGGAAAGCATTCCTCTTTGTTTCCTGCTTGGGACCCCCAGTCAATAAACGTTGACGTAATAGAACTCACAAAGCTGGGCTTAGAGAAAGTCCCTCGCCTATCCCCCACTCCTCTTCCCTCACTCTGCCTTCAATGTAAATAAAAACTCCACTAGCTCCAAACCAAATAAACAGAGCACTCTCCAAGACCCAGATTTTTTCGACCCCCCTCAGCCAACTAACACAGGGGAAAAAATTAAGTTGACGGTATTAACAAGCAGCAGCAAAGTGGCCTGGCACTCAGGATGCACGCAAGGAATTGTGAATTACAAGAGCGGACACAGACTTGTGGGGGTGCAGAGGCAAAGAAGACAGAGAAGGAGTTTCTCTTTTTTCACAAGCCCGTTTTTGTTCTAAGTGTTCCGTCTTTCGCCCCAGTGATGCTGACGTGCAGATCTGGTAGGAAAGGTCTCTGAAATTAGCACACTCACTCCACTGGCAATCCAGCTAGCCAAGGCTAGTGGCTCCTTCCAAAGGTTAGCCTGAATACTCCAGCAGCATTCTGCCCAGCAACATGCTCAACGTTTTCCCTAAGTATTACTGAGAATGGAAATATCTCACCCATCGCTGAGCATCCTGCTAACTGCCCTGGGGCCCAGAAACTACCGCTGCAGATTCTGTCTCTTCCCTACCACACCTGGCCCCCCATCAGCAGTAACGTTTTGCAGCCAGTGATATGTGCCATGTGTCTTACAACTGGGGCACAGGGGAGGGGGTAACCCGGGTTCGTCCCCGTCCAGCCGGGTGCTGGGTGGGACAGAATCTTTTTCACAGGAGACTTGGTGGGAGGAGCAGAAGCTGAAAGGGGGGTGTTCAAGAGATTTAAGATCACTTTGAAAGATTCTGGGCACATGCAGAGCAATTTCAGGGCCTGGGTGACAAAGAGACACAGAAATAAGGCAGGTCCATTTCCCCACCTCTGCGTGAAACCCAGCCCAGCTCTGGCAACTGAACCAACAGCTTTGGCAGCAGCTGGAGATAGTTCCATTGGCACAGACCCGGGTGTTCTCATGATGGGCACTGCCAGCCATGAGGCTCCTTTGGGCAAAGGGGGAAGTTATGACTAGTTTGTGGAAATATTTAAGGCACCCCCAAAGTAAGCAGGGATATGACTGCCTGAAGAAGAGGGATTTGCATTCATTATATTTTGAGAAAAAGTATAAATGCGGTATCATTTTGTAATCACAGACAAGGAGACCTGGAAATACTAGCTATAAGAATAATCACATATTCATGGGAGTGCACGGGCCGCGTAGCAGGCCATGGGACTCAAAACAGGCAGGCCAGAACTTAGGACGAATTTGCAAAGGCCAAATCCAGAGATCAATTTGCCGTAAAGGCTACAGTGGCCGCTACAGCTCCCAGGCTGATCAGCAAAATGCTGGAGTAACTCAGAATGTGGCTGAAATAAAGCTAATGATACTTAGTGAGAACAGGGTGAGGGGGACCCAAAATAAAAGAGCTGATCAATAGAATCTATTCATTAGCTAAGACATGTGTGTGTCCATGATATAGATACACAGGCATATGTGTGTCCACACACACCTAGAAGAGAGCTTTGGAAGTAATTGGGGGGGGGGCATTTGTTCAAGAACCTTGGGTCAAAAATACTGAAGGAGACACAGCTGCTAACTACGTTATTTGCAAAAAACAGAAGTGCTGAAAGCCTTTGTTTTCCTCTCCTCATGGATCTGCTATGGGATGTATGCCCTTCCACACCCCAATATGATCCCCAGAGGAACTGAGTGGAAGCCTATTTAGAGAGTCCTCGTCCCATCCACATAAGTTATGGTAAGATGCTCCTTGCCCCCCACCCCACCCCCGACCCAAACAGCCTAAGAGCATCCTGGGTGGTAGAGAGGCCCAAAGCCCCCTTCAGGGTGGAGTCACTTAACCTGAAAAACAGATTCCCATCTTGGCTGAGGCTCCTTTCTCATCTGCTAGGGGGGCTGCCTTTGGCCCTCCCCAGTCCAAAACTTGGGATCCTTAATGCTGCTGCTGTTAGTTTTCTGACCTTAGAAGCTCCTGTCCACTCACAAACTTTACAGTGCATCCTTCTGCTTTTACCACCTACCATTTCCCTTATCACTGGCCCCAAACAGCCTCGCCATAGCCCACCCACAATAAAAGACTTCCACACAAATTCTAAACATAGCAGGAAGAGGCAGAAGTCTTATACCCTCCGGGAATTATTTCACGGTTGCATAAGAACTAAATGGAGAAATAGGGCATACCATGGGATTAAAGTGAAGGAAAGTATCACTTTAAATGCCTATTTCGTTCGGGAAAGAACTGCAGCACAGATACAGGCTCGTCTTCATATCCATTACACTGTGGAGCAACGCACACTGGCAAGGGAGATAACAAGGAAGAAAGGCTTTATTCACAGCACTTGAGGAAATCCACAACTTTCCAGCCCTAAGCCCTGGGAATGAGGGCTGAGCAAGCGCAGATGAAAACGAGCAGAGAAGGAGACCCTCCAGCGTTGCTATGTCATTGAATTATGCTGGTGCTGTGTGTGTTGAAATTGGGAGGTTCCTTTTATTGCTCTTTCCACTGTCATCTTAGGATCCTAGTGCTGTCTTCCGGTTGCACACACACACACACAAAGCTTTTCAAGTCACTTCCAGGCAAAAAGAGAAGCAGCGATAATTTGGCCCACATGAAACTGTCCCAAGCCAATGTAAAATCTGGTGCTGTCAGACCATCTCAAGCTGAAAACCCCACTGAGTCGCTCAGACAAAGATGGATTAGGGCTGCTCAAGACCCACGGACATGTCTTACTTTGCACAAGTGTGAGGCTGTTCTGACTGGGAGAGAAATCTTGTTGACCCAAATGGGACCAAGCGAAAGTAAATAAAACCCTGTCAAATTCTACGGAATAGGAGATTAGCGGAAAACCAAAGCAGACCCAGTCCTGAGGGAGAGAAAGAAAGATTCTTCCATTTTATAACCCTAGGCAAAAAGAAAGTCTTTCTTTTAAGGATAAAAATCAGTATCTGGCCTTTGAGACTTTTGAGAATCTTTTTCTTTTAGTCCAGATATTTAGAAGCCTAAACTTAAAGTTTAGAACCCTAAGGTTCATTCATGGGATTAGGCAATCTGATTGAGATGACCTTTGCACCTTTGCACTAAGCAGAGCCCGTCTGTTAGGCAATCCTGTGGGAACAAAGTAGCAAGCAGAGAGTTGGATCCACTCAAGAGAGCCTGTGGGGGACACCAAGCAAGCGGGCACACTCCCAAGAAACAGGGGATTTCTCAGGCTTTCTGAAGTGAAAGACCTTTATTCCAGCCTCCAAACTGGTTCCCAAGACTTGGCCAAGGAAATACGATATAAAGTTAAATTTAAAATAACGCAGGATACCTAATATATATATATATATATATATATATATATATAGACATGTATATCTTTTTCCCATCCCCACAAATTAACACACACAGAGAGAAAGAAAACAGCAGGAAAGATAGACACAGTGGCTATCTTTAAATGATAGGAATATGGGTGGGTTGGCTTTAGTTTTCACTTTGCACTTTTCTTCATTTTCCAGGTTTCCTACATTATGCATGTTTTAAAGGGTATGAGGGTGAGCATGAACAAAATACCAAACAGATTGGACCAGACCCGGCCTCTTAAGCAACGCTGCATCCAGAGCTCTACCACAAACTCTGGGGTGTCACATCAAGAACAGCCAATCCTGAGGGCAGGTGGCCTGCACAAGGTCAGGTCTGAAAGAAGCCTGCCCTGGATTGAAGTGGGAGGGGAAAGGGGCCTTCTTAGCTTGTTATCTCCTGAAGTCTGACCAAGTTTCCTGTTATTCTGCATCGCACACTCACATGCACACACACAAATGCACACACCTCATAATGCGGGCACAACTCAGCCTTCTTTCCACGTGGGATCATCCTTTCCACGTGGTATCATTAGCTTGGCTGGGCCTAGATGATTTCTTGGGCACCATCTATCCAGGCAACAGCCTCATCGCCACTTAGCTTCCCTCTTTAGCTCAAATGGCACAGCCGGGCAGTCTTGGTGTTCTCTGCAGAAGAAACTCTCGATTTCACCAGTCAGGATGAATTTGAATGTTCTGATCAAAACCAGGGTTGTGATTAGGTAGTAGCATTCAGCAGCCTTCCAAAGGCAGATAAGTACCCGGTACCAGCCATCAGACCAGAGCGCAATGACAGGTGGAGAATATGTTGCCAGCTGGGAGAATGGGGAAGAAATTAAAATCACTTGGATAAAAGTAAGACTGTGAAAGACAAGCAGCTCTAGCTTCAAGTATGAGAGAGAAGCAGAAGGCATCTCCTCTCCCATCATTCCCGAAAGATACCTTTAGAACAAAAATGCCTTTGTACTGAATTCACTGCAAAATGATGCCCAACCCAAATCCCCTACCCACCACTTGCAAGGTAGTTTCATGTCCTAGCTCCATAACTTGTTACGTTCATTCAGTTGATACATATTGGTTAAATCCCCTCTATGGGCCAGGCACTGTGCTAGGCACAGGGTAGCCAGTGAGAAGCACAATTCTCACCATTCATATTTCAAGTGGCCAGGTCCACTTTATCTCAGAATTGCTCGGAACTGCTCAGCGGTGGCAAGAGGAGGACCAGCTGCCACCCCCACCCCAATACTCCCAGCTCTGACAGAGGGGCCTTTGCTCTACCAACCCACCCCCTTACAGCTCCCGTGACACTCTCAAATCGTCACTAGGAAAGGGCCGCCACTGCTCTGCCAGCTTCTCTCCATCTTCCAGTGCAGGGGCTCCCAAAGCACAAGGGCCGATCCCCCAGCCCACAAAACCGCCTTTTAATGAATAGAGCCGAGGGCCTGCCGCCGGGTCAGAACAAAGACTGAATGTGCTTAATCCATCCTTTGAGAGCAGGGAGACGAGGAGGCACCTGTATGGACAATGCCACATCTGAAGCCCAAGTGGGCACCAAAAGCTCCCACCGCCCCCTTTCCTCCTGACTCTTTTGTGGTCGTCTTTGTTTCTCGCTTTCACCACTCAGCGCTCCCCCACCCCCAGGAAGACAGAAGGAGCCATGCGGGGCTGAGGGCAGCTTTGCAACAGAGCCTAGGAGTGTCTCAACCAAGGTACCCAAATCAGCAGAGGAGGGCATCACCTGTGTTTGAGCTAGCATTCCAGCCTTGCATTCATGTATTCCATTCCAAAGACATCTATAATTAGAAGGAAAACTAAGAGTGGCTGGATGTTTCCAGATGGACCTTTGGGGATATAGGCCCTGATCAAGAGCTGGGACCATGATTCTACACAATTCCAGATAAACCAAGCATACCCCTGGTTAGCCAACTCCTGCCTTGAGAAACACGGGGTAATGATGAAGATGGGAATTTCTGTTCCTTTGAGCATGCCAGACCACACAAGCATCAGGCACCTAGTTGCTGGTTGGCAAACAGCTCAGGGCCTCAGTAAACAAGATGGCAAAGCCACTCATCAGTTTAGGATTCCCAGACCAGGACAGTGGCTCCGTGGCTTTGGGCCTAAAAAGGCTGGCACTCCCCAACTTCCAGCATGCCCCCTGCTACCCTTCTCTCCCTACTCCTTGTATCCAATTAAGTTATGGCCTGGCTTAAGCAGGATAAAGAGAGAGAGAAATAGAGGAAGCCCTGACCCAACAAGAAGAATCAGGAATAGAAAGGCAGATTCCAGCTGAAAATCTACAGTCTGTATACAGGACATTAAACCTGGCCATTTCTCTCTTTCCTTCCCTACCTTGTTCCACATAATCCTCTACTGCCACTGCTACCACCAACAGCATTTCTCTGAATTTTCTCTTATTTTTCATAAATGTTACAAGAAGTAGTACTGTTGCATCCTACTGTAGCCATCCTTTCTAAACATCCAAACACTTTCTAGAAGTCCTTTCTTAAGTCTAATCTAAATCCCTTGTGCTGCAATTTAAGCCTCTTTTCTGTTGATCAGTTCAACAATCACTTCTTGAATACCTCTTATAGGCCTGACCCAGATCCTGCACTGTGCTACAAAAGAACACGAGCTGGCTCCTTCCTTCCAGAAACCAGCCTTCTGGTTGGGAAGAAAAGACCAACAAATAAGAAAGAGTCATCGACTCTTACAATGTGTGCCCAGGGTTGAGACGATGGGCATGGGGTACAAACACTTGGCAAATGGTCGCTGTGTTATTAAGGCCATCCACAGCCCTCTGACCCAAACAGGCTGAAGGAGAAAGAGGGCATAGAGAATGGAGGAGAAAGACTTCAGCAAGTGGGAAGGCTCGGGCTGCTTCCTACCTCTTCCTCCTTTAGTGGGTTAGTGTAAAGCCTCTAGGGGCCTCTGAGGTGGCAGATGGTGGCCCATCACTGCAAAACCAGGAGCACCTCCTCAGAAAGGTTTCTTCCAGGGATGGGGGGAAAGGACTTTCTCCCCAGGAAAAGCAAGGCTGCAAGCTGCACAGAGAGATAGAGGGATTCCAGGCCCTCCAGAGAGATGCCAGCCCAGGGTGGCAAGACTTCAAGACAGCCATTCCCTCTCCATAAAGCCTGCTGTCCTGGTCAAACATCCCAGCACCCATACCATCTAACACCTGGGCAGTTGCAAAGTATATTTTCTTGACCCACCCTTGGGAAATTAAAGATAAAGGTGAAAAATGAGGACAAGCATAAGCAGAAGAGATACATACATATATATATATATATATATATATATATATATATATGATTTAACTGTTTAGACCCTGAAGATACATAATACTATAATAATAATATAATATTAATAACTCTTCCCAAACAGGCATAATGGAATCAGAAGAATTCTGGATTCATCTAGATTTTCTCCCAAATTGTTATTTGAAGAGGATTCTTATTTCACTTGCACTCTGAAATTAACATTCCGGGAAGACAACAGAAGAGCACCTCAAAAGTAGGGCACCCATGTTTCTTGAAGATGACTGTATAATGATATAGCTTTCACAATGTGGCTGTGTGACTGTGAAAACCTTGTGTCTGATGCTCCTTTTATCTACCCTGTCGACAGACAAGTAGAACATATGGAATATAAATAAATAATAGGGGGAACAAATGTTAAAATAAATTTAGTTTGAAATGCTAGTGATCAATGAAAAGGAGGGGTGAGGGGTATGGTATGTATAAATTTTTTTTCTGTTTTCATTTTATTTCTTTTCCTGAATAGATGCAAATGTTCCAAGAAATGATCATGATGATGAATATGCAACTATGTGATGATATTGTGAATTACTGATTATATATGTAGAACGGAATAGTCAAAATAGGAATGTGTGCGTTTGCTTTGTGGTTTTTTTGGTATTTAAAAAAATAAAATTAAATTAAAAAGTAGGGCACCTACAAAACCAACATGCACAGCCACACTGCACCAAGGATCAGACTGATCTGGGAGTGGCGCTGCCTGGAGCTGGTAAGTCTAGTAGCTAAACTGTCCGCGCCGGGCCCGCCCCTCTCCCTGACTCTGGCCCTGGCCTCAAGCACACTGAGCCTGCATCAACAAACACGGGATTACGCTGACCCAGACTACGAGGAGACTGCATTTTTGCTTTCTGAAAAAACTGAAATTTGCCAAGAAAAACCATCCCTGAAACAGACAAGGAAAATCTCGAGATAAGTCAGAGCTGCAAACAGACACGGCAGGGCCAAGGAAGCCCACCTGCAGCCTAGAGGAGGAGGCCGACCCGAGACCAGCCCAACCCCCTGCTTCCCATGAAGCGGCGAGCTGGTGACCCGCACCAGCCATCGGTGCCAGCCACAAACAGTCACAGACACACAGACACTCCTCCAGGCCTGGTCTTGGGCAAGCACCCTCTCGTCTCCGGCCTCAGGTCCTAAGTTTCCTGGATTTCCTTCAAGACATGGCTTCTCACTGGCAGGAATCCCACTGCATGGAGCACAGCGTCCCTTCTTTCCACTTTTTTGCCCAGGTCCCCGTTACCTCTTCTTCTCCACACTCACTTCCCTTCTGTTTATTCCCTTTTTGCATTTCCTCAAGGGCTCTCTCTTACCTCCACATTACAGGACAGAAGGGAACTCTGCCCCATTACCCCTGGCCGAGGTGGCTTGGAAATCCCTGCTGGATGCTCAGTCCTGCCAATTACATGGTTCAGATGTGAGCAGGGAAAGAGGACAAGGCCTTTCCAGGCTCCCTTCAGAAAACCGGAGCAATGACTAGAGAAATATCCTCACCCCAAGCAGTTCTGCACCTCCTCTGAGGCCTCTGGCAAGGGGTAACACTTACCCATGTTACTGAGCCCAATTCCCTACCCTGCCAGCCCCCTCACATCCTCAAGCAATTGCAAAGCCCTTCCTGACAGCATTTCTCGGTCCAAGCACAGACACACAGCAGATGCTCACATGTCGATGACCTCCAAAGCCAAACCCCAAAACCTGGACCTTTCAGAACCTCCTTGGGTAACACTGAAACATCTGGAAATTGGCCAGCAATAAACACACAGTTTCAAATGCTAAGGCGGGCCACGGTGGCTCAGCAGGCAGAGTTCTCGCCTGCCATGCCCCAGACCAGGGTTCATTTCCTGGTGCCTGCCCATGCAAAAAAAAAAAACCCTAGCTCTAGTTTGTGGCCTTGAACATGCTGTTTAACTTATCTGTGCCTCAGTTTCCACATGTGTAAAACAGATGTAATAATGGAATAGGGATGTGGTAAGTGAAATGAAGTGCAAGTGAAGTTATGTAGAGAGTTTTAGAATCATGCTGGTACAGATTAAGTGCTCAATATAAATAGTCATTTTTGTCATCATTATAATTGCCATGTTCAGATTCTCATAACAACCTATGAGCAATGCTGGGCAGTGATTAGCCAAGGCTCAGAAAGGTCAAGTGGCTTCCCCAAGGTCACCAGGTAAAGAAGTGCTAGAAAGTAACTTTCCAATAGGTCTTCGGACTCCAATATACTTTCCACCATTCAACATTCAAGAAGGTCTTTTGGGGTCAACAACATGCCATTCTGCTCACAGGGACACAACAGTGAAGAAGGAAAACATGGTCCCTAACTGTGCCCTGATGGGATCAGAAAGTCTGAGGAGAAGAAGCCAGTTTCTGGACAGTTTGGCAGGATCAGTCAGAGGTGCTGGCCCTGCAACAGAAGTGGGGTTCAGCTTCCTCTGGAACGAGGGGCCATTTGATCTTCTAGAGATCCTCTGAGGCAATGAGAAGAAGCCAAATCTCTCCTGCATCTGCTGCCTGGCCTCTCGAGCCCTATTTCCACATCTTTTCCTTTCCAATGCCCTGAATGTTAACAAGACCAGCCATCTATACTGCCCCACGGCCTGAAGCAGAGAGGATGGCTTAGTGCAAAATCAAATGCAAAACTCTAACCTAGCTGTGTGTTCAGCGTAGTGGTTTGGTCTGGTGCTGAGCCTTCTCCTTCCAAAACTCCTCCTCAGAACACAAGGCAGAGGCAAATGAAAGGCTTAACTTCATCAGTGCCCTAAGAATCTGCAATCAGGAAAATCCTGTTTCCTGTTCTTAAAACAAAGTTGTCATCAGGAGAGCATAGTTAACTTGCGTTTGTTCTCTGGATGTGCAAAACTCCCAGACCTTGCAGAGTTTGGGTAACAACAAATCAGGAGCCAGTTAAGGAGAGGGAAAAAATGGCTTGTGATGTCAATGAGCTCCTGGGGCGTTAGCCCAAGAGGTTCTGGAGAGGAGCCCTCATGGGGAACAGAGCAAGTCCCAGGGAGGTGGGTCCTCCGTTGGGGAGACCCAGGATATCTCTTCAGGGAGTGCTTCAATTTTTCCAGATTTATGTGTCTTGCCTGGTTCTCTGAGGCATGAGCAAGAAATTGGGTTCCATTTACTGCCGTAGTCATTTTGAGAAGAAAGTTGGCAAAAGAAGAACTTCTGTCAGTGAACTTTCAGGATAGGGTCTGCTGGAACCTAAACGAAGCCTCCAAGTTTCCAGAGAGCTCATGACCCTCACCTCTCCAGTTCAAATAATTAAACTCCTACGACATGCCCGGCACCGTGAGTGTGGGAATAGAGCAGCGAGCAAGACACACAAGGACCCTGCTCCTCATGTTTTCAGGGGTATTAAGGGCAGACAGGCAAGGAAACAATTAAATGGACAAAATAATTTCAGTAATTTGTGCTCTGAAGAAAATAAACTGGGGCGATGGCATGGCAAGTGACTGGAAAGCAGGGTGGCGAGAGCTCTGTTTTGGATGCTGTGATGTGGGAAGGATTCTAGGGTGCAGGGTGATCCTAAGTGTAGGTTTGAATGTTGAGCCTGTGCTGCCCATGCAAATTCTAAGGGAGACCATGGCTTCTCCCCTAAAGCACCTCCCAGTCCCATAGAGGAGGAAAGATGCCCAAACATGAGAGAGTCACATCCATATTACCTCATTGCACAGGGGGTGGGGAGTGTAGGAAGGGGAAAGGGGGGGAAGAAGACAGAGGCGGGTAGAGAGGGCCAGAAGCTATGCAGGTCTCAACACAGCAGGGTGAGGAGTTTGCATTTCATACTAAATACCATGAGAAGGCATTGGAGGTTTTCTGGGTGTTTTGTTGTTGTTGTTGTTGTTTGTTTTGCATGGGCAGGAACCAGGAATCAAACCCAGGTCTCCGGCATGGCAGGCAAGAGCTCTGCCTGCTGAGCTACCATGGCCCACCCCATTGGAGGTCTTTAAATAAGGGGACGGCATGATCTGCTTTCCATTTTTAAAAGGTTACTCCAGCTGTTGAGTAAAGAGTAAGAGAAGAAACAGGAGGATCAGACATGAGGTTCTCAAGGTTATCCAGGCCTAAGAGATGGAGACAGCACTTTAGAGGAAGATGGAATAAGTGGAGAAAGAGAGAGATGTAAATGCAGATGGGATATATTTTATAGGATTGACTGATGGACCATATGTGAAGGCTTGAGGAATATAAAAAGTGGGGACCAACAGGGATCTCTAGATTTTTTACTTGGGCAAATCAATGAATGGTGGTCCCAGGTATTAAGATAGGAAAGTATGTGGGAGACCAAGTGTGTGAGGAAGTGCAGTTTGAGGCATGTTAAGTTGTAGATGCTGACTGGAGTATCAGTAGTAGAGGCTGTCAGTGCCCCAGCCAGGGGCCCCGGATCCCCTCTTCCGGCCGAAGCATCCACCTCCCGGCTGCAGCAAGTGCTGTGGATGTGCTCGATGGACTTGCCCTGGTGAAGGCAGCTACCCGACCCAGGGATGCCTGGGATGCCCTGCTCCCCACCCTTTTCAACTCCCACCTGGTGGATCAGGCAAAGTCCAGACATTATCTGACACCACATCACATCCTTGCTTGGCCTCTTTACCTCCCCATCCTGCTTCCCTCATTCCCTTTCTCCTAAGTGCCTTGCCTGCAATAAATCCCATGCAAGAATTCCAAACTGAGGCTCCATCCACAACTAGAGAACTCAACTAAGACAGCACCTGAATGAAGATATCAATTGGGCAGCTGGGCATAGGAGTCTAGAGGTAAGAGCTAGAGACATAAGCTTGGGAGTCACCAGGCATGGATTTAAAGGCATGGTACTTGGAATCACCTGGGGGAAAGTACAGCTGAGCTGGAGAGCCCAGGACCAAACCATGGGACAATCACACACTGAGAGGGGCAGAACAGGAGGAGGAGGCAAAAGAGACAGAGAAGAAAAATTGGGAGAGGTGAAAGGAAAGCCAAACAGGTCTCTCTCTCCCCTAGTTCATTCCTAACTAACCACTCGTGTCCCCCATCCCAATCCCTATATGCACCTGGATTTCAGAACCAGTGAGAGGGAATTCACGTCTACATGGAAATAGTTTTGCTGCATTTACTCAAACATTTATGGACGTCAACTCTGAGCCCAGCAGGGAGCTGGTGCAAGGAAATGTACATAAAGACAGCACAGGCCCTGCCCCAGGAGTTCACCCAGGAGCAGCGGCAGAGTCAACAGGTGGACAAGACTCAGTTTGATACCTGGTAGGATGACTCAAAATCACAGGTCAAGTTCCGTGGTCTCATCTGCTCATCCCTTTCCTCCCTCTGCCCATGTGTACCCTCTCCCCACCACACCAAAAATAATGATGATGATGATGGAGCGCTCTACCCCCATAAGCTGATACAACGTGGAGCAGCACCACACAAACTCTAGTGCGCATATGAATCACCTGTTGATCTTGCTAACCTACAGGTCCTCATCCAGTAGGTCTGGAGGGAGGCAATGATGCTGCATTTCTAAGAAGCTTCTAGGTGTGCCAATAATGCTCGCCCATGGACCATACTTTGAGCATCCAGGATAAAGAAAGTATATTGCACCCAAGAGCAAGATCAGGGAGACCAACCTAAGCCATGACTTAACCTAGGAAAGCAGGTTCCTGTAGCAGAAAGGCTCAGCTATCCCTGGACCACATTCCAACACTTTCAAGCAGCAGTACAGACTGTGCCTTAGAATACGTTAATGTACAAAGTCTTAGCAGCCCAAAGCATGATAGGAAGAGGAAAAATAGTGGATAACAGCATCTGTCACTGTTGACTGAATTTGCTGATTTCAGGCCAGGGGCTAAAGACAGTAGTGTGCTTGTCTATCCTCATATTTTCCATTATTTGCACTTATATTTTACCAACAAGAAAGCTCAAGAAGGTATGTGACTCACCCTAGAAAACACAGCCAGTACCCAGATGGACTGACTCCAAAGCCCATACTCTCTACCATGACAACTGAGCTGTCTCTTCATGCGCTAATAGGATATGAAGCCTGTGGCTCTGAGCTGGGGCACTGCCGGATTCTGCAGCAGATTGCTGGGTTGGGAGAGGGAGGAAGTTGGGGGCACAGACAGGAGCAGTGTGGCTGGGTGGTCACAGCCAGCCAAATTCACACTCGGCACTTCAGGGGTCCTCGGGAATGAAAGGGGCCTCCTTCCGGCAGGTCCCTGCCTGGCTTCCCCACTCTTTTCCCCTCTTGATTCCTAATCACCACAAAGCACGCGTTGCTTCAATACCCTCTGAGCCATTCTACAAAGGGAGAGAAACAAATGAGAAGCATCAATTCATCTCCCAGCTGGATGGTGCGGAGAGACCACCCAAGTTAGAGCCCCAGCCCAGCCCCTGGGAACACTCTTGTTGGAAACAAAAGGCTAAGATGCTCCTGGGGCTTATGACAGCCCTCTCACTTCAGAATGCAAACCCTGCACTGATCTGGGATTTCACTCACCCCTCTCTCAGATCAGTCCAGAGCGGGGAGAAGAAGACTGGCATTGACACGAAGCTGGAGCTTCCTGAGGGCAGATGACAGAACCTGGGGACCTGGTGCAGAGCACATCAGGGAGGTGTGATAAGTGTTTACTGAATGAACTGAGGTCCCCTTCTGCTCTCCTAGAAGACAGACCTCGACACTTTAAATTCTGCAGTAAGTGGAACTAAAAAACACTGAGGACTCTGACCCTCATGTCCCAACAGCCTACCCTAGGAGGGCCATGAGAACCGTGTGAGATAGGAGGGCTTAGTCCTCCTTTCCACCAGCCTGAAAGACCTTGCCCATGATGTAATGACCAACATAGTGGTCAGAGGAGCTGGGGGCTGCAGTCAGGCTCGCTCCCCTCCCTGTCCCTGGCCTCCCTCCACCATGACTCAGGAGGCATCAGGCCAGCCCTGCACAGAAAGATCGTGTGACAGAGCAGTTCATGGCCCAGGTGCTCTGTAAGCCCTTTGAGCCCCCCAGGAGGACAATGGATTCTGGCCATCAGATGTGGGACCTCACCACCAGGATTTTAAAGCTTCAATGTAGTCAGGATGTGTCAAACCCCCTAAGAAATCTAGTTCTCAGGAGCACAAAGCAGGGCTCTTCTGGAGCCTCCAGCTGAGGGGGCTCTGAGCAGCAATTGTGAACCCCCTTAAGGAAAGGATAGAATTTCAACAGGCTGCCTCCAGCCCCTGGGCCTTTGTTGGCACTGGGCCTTCGGCCTAGGACTCCTTCCTCCCCTCATCACTGAGCAACTTCCCCTCCTCCTCCTCCTTCTCTGCCTTCACCTCCTCCTCCAGATTTCACCTCAATCATCACATACTCCTGGGAGCCCTCTCTGACCTTCTAGACTGTGCCAAAGCCCCAGGTCAAAGCAGATCTTTGTAGCACTCTCAAGGATTGAAGTTATATTTTACTGGTGTTGTTATTTTACTGTCTCCCCCAGTGGTGATTTGAAGCTGTAATATACCTCAGAAAAACATGTTCTCAAACCTAATCCATTCCTGTGGGTGTAAACCCATTGTAAGTAGGACCTTTTGATGATGTTACTTCAGTTCAGGTCTGTTCCACTTCAGTCAGAATGGGTCCTAATCCTCTTTACTGAAGTCCTTTATAAGAGAATGAAATTCAGACAAAGAGAGAGAAAGCCATAGAAGTAAGAAAGTGAAATCAATGAAACCCAGAAGAGAAGGGAGAGACCAGCAGACACTGCCACGTGCCTTGCCACGTGGTAGAGAAGCCAAGCATCTCAGCAGCCAGTTTTCAGGAAGAAAGCATCGCCTTGATGATGCCTTGACTTGGACATTTTCTCAGCCTCAAAATCATGAGCAAATAAGAGCAAATTGTTTAACCTGACCCATTTCCTGGTACTTGCTTTGAGCAGCCCAGGAAACTAAAAAAGCCCCACTAAATTGTAAACTCCGTGACAGCAGCAACTGGTTCTTGTTCACTGTCATCGTTGTATCCTCACCTGGAGCAGAAGCTGAATACAAACATGCTAAATGAATGTCAGAACTAGGTTGGGAGGCCTTCTGGGTGGAGCAAATAGTTGTAAAAAGACAGGAAGCTGGTGGCATGGATGAGCACGTGAATTGTAACTCTCAAAGTTTTGGCAACTGCCCCTTAACAATATCAGCATGGGGGCTGCCTGCTCCACAGGGTTCCACTTGGCCTCCACCTCAGCCTAATTTGCATATCCATAACCTATAGCCAGGTAGGGAGCAGTAAGAGAACCAGCAGGGGATTCAATCATATATAGGATCAACACCTTAGGGTTCAGTCATCACACAGGTAATAAACAACAGTAACCCTAAGGAAACCAATCGCAGAAAGGATTTTCCCACAACAGAAGATAAGGGTTCCTGGGCTTTCCAGGCTCACTGGCCCTGGCACCTACTCTGCGATGCATGCTGTCGTTCTGCCTGCATACCAAGTCCTGCAGAGGCTCTGGGCCTCACCTGGATGAGAACCCTTAAACAGAATCCAACCTACAGTGGGAGCCTCTGCAATCGCCAGGGAGAGAAGGAGAGAAAGAGAAAGAACATCCACATCTCGCAGGGAACTAATGCATTACCTACAGCAGGCGCCCATCTTGGCCTTAAGGTATGAAGTGTGCCTTTTATTCCTACTCCAAAAAGGTTGTGCGTGTGTGGTGTTTGTGTTAGTAGGCTGGTTTAGTCCAGATGGCTACGCATGTATTGGATGATACTCATATTGGAGCCAATATAAAGATTGGGTTGGATAAAATTTATGTTGAATAACTCTATAATAAATATATGTGGGTTTTTTTGTTTCAGTTTTTGTTTTTTGGAAAGACAACTTCTGGTGGGTTTCCACTGACTTTGTCTAAGCCTGGAGAGAAAACAAAATAGGATTCTCTGTAGGACTTAGATCCACCCCATACCCATTGTAGCTTTGACACTAAGAGGATGAGCTTTAGAGTCAAAGTGGTTAGAGCCTGAAGCCCAGCTTTGCATTCTTGAGCAGAGAGATCTTAGATCAAGTTTAATATCCCATGATATAGGTTGCACTGTATCCCCCCAAAAGTTCAAGTCCCAACCCCAGATCCCATGAATGCCATCTTATTTTGGAAAGAGGGTCATTACAAACAGAATTAAGCAAGTTTATATGAGGTCATGCTGGCGGGCCCTTAACCCAGTATGACTGGTGTCCTTATAAGAAGAGGAAATTTGGACACAGATACGGGCAGATAAAGGGGGAACGCCACGTGATGATGAGGCAGAGAATGCCATGGATTGCCAGCCAGCCACCGACAGAAGCCAAGAGACAGGCTTGGGACAGAGTCTTCCCTAGACTTAAGAGGAAGCATGACCTTCTCAACACCTTGGTTTCAGACTTCAAGACTCCAGAACTGTGAGACAATCAATTTCTCATGTTTTAAGTCAGTGGTACTTTGTTACAGCAGCCCTAGGAAGCTTATACACCCCAGTTCCTTCTGCATGTCTGTAAAATGTAGCTAATCACAGGTACGTGGTAATAGTACCTGTGTCTGGTACATTCTAGGTCTCAGTAAATATCAGTAGTCTAATGGTTGTGGTTAAAATAATAATCTTTTTTTTTTAAAAAAAAAAAAGGATATGTGTAGGGAGTAGAGTAATTCCCCTTTGGTTGGAACACATTTCCCAGGGATGCCTGGGAGAGGCAGAGGCCAAACTGGGGGGTGGTAAGGTAGGAGAGCTTGCACCTCACTCCAGTGTCCATCCCACGGGGAACCCCTGGGTTTCTATCATCTCTTGTCCCAGAATATGAGGAAATTGTTGGTCCAGCTCTTTCCACAGACATGACCTAGCTATATGAGGCAGCAAGAAAGTTTTCCAAAGGGTACTCCACTCCACTGGGAAAGAAGATTCTAGCCCTTTCTACAAAAAAATAACTCTAAACTCGCATGTCTCCAGCCCACCCAAGGTGTGTGCCCTCAGAGACAGCAGCAAAGAAGATACACAGTTTAAACTCCCTTGATTAACCACATTAACAGAAAGACAATATTTCCTTACACCTGTATCATTTGACTGGCTGTGTTTGGGGTACCAAGAATTACCTGAAGCACCTCAAAATGCTACAAATTCAGAAGGGTCAGAGAAACTTTATTCTTGGCTCAATATTTGTAGCCTTTGCAGTCTGGGCAGCTATGAACAGTGTCACCTATCAGGAGGAAAAGGAAGAGGAGAGAACAGCAAACATTTATTTTATGGCCAGCACTAAATATTTAACACATTAATTCATTAATCCTCAAAATAGTCCTGTGAGGTAGGTTTTATTATTATTCCCATTTTACTGAGGAAGAAACCAAGGCCTGGATCTATTACCTGGCCAGGGTCACCTGCCACTAAGTAATAGAGCCAGGAATGCAATCCAGCCAGACTGACTCTACAGATCATGGTCAAAATCATGTCACTACAAGCAGGGAAGAAGGGGAGACAAGGTTTTGTTTCTTAAAGTGGACACCACACGTTGCCTCCCCTTTTGGCTTCTGCTGGGTTCATTTAACATCTAAATATTACTGAGTGTCTACTGCATGCCTAGAAGCTGTCTTTGGAAACCTCCCTGATGGACCCTTGGCAAAGACACCAAAGCTCACTGGCTACTCCACACTGCTCCACAGATTTCATTCATATAGACACTAGAAAAAAAAATGCTTGCCATTTTTCAAAAAAGGGCTAAGAAAGCAAAGAAATGAGTCATAACGGGTAAATTATTTCTAAAACCATTTTTTTAAATGAAGAACTGATGCGTTACAGTGCAAGCATTAACACACTGAAGACTGCCAACATAATGTTCAGTGCTCTCATGTTTGTTCCACACTCAGGAACAAAACTCTTCCCACGCGATGGCTGTGTGTTTATTTAAATGCTTTGTAAATGTGACAGCCATTCATTGATTAGGAAACCATAGTTCTACTTTATTTTTTTTTTAACTATTTTAGACTGCCTATGTCTGTTCATGTGAAATTCTAGAAGTAAATAAAGTAAACTACGGCAGCATATGTGCACACAGTCAAATGTGGGCGTGCTCAGGCACCTAGGATCAGCAAATATTCTCATCAAGCCGTTTTGGTCAATTGTTCAATAACCCATGATCACATAACATCATCCCATCATTGATAGTTTGAAAGCTTATTGTAAATCTGGGTACTTCTTGCCTGACTCATATATATGATAAGCAATGAACAGTTGTTGGAAACCGTTAGTAATTCAACTTTGAAATATTAATATCTCACTCTCCTTCCTGCAAACTTCTGGGTCAGTTTAACTGAAGAGTATTCGGCGATTTCAAAGAGAGTTGTTAACTATTTGTAATTAGTTATCAATGTAAATCAGGATTTTATCAACACATTACAAACAAACATGAAAAACAAGATTAAAAATTAGATAAATTCAAACAGATAAAATGCCATTTGTAGCCACAAGTTGAGAGTCCTTATAAGTTTGTTTGGAAAAAGAGCTGCACTGCTGTTAAAATTTTTGAAAACCACTACTCTATCATAATGCAGTTTAAGCAAGTCTGTTAAGTGAGAATTCACTTATTCAACATGCTATCAGCATGTTCTGTGTTCTAGGTCCCAGACATTGTTCTAAGCACTGAAGCCCCTGCCCTTATGGAGCATTTATCCAAGTGAAAGGACACAAACAATAAACACGTACATATATATACGTGTCTAGCAGTCTAGCAAATGGTGACACGTGCTATGGAAAAAAGTAAAGCAAGACAAAACATAGAGGTTGTATGGAGGACGGCGGATGGTGGTTCTTACCCCTAGGTTGATCAAGGAAGTGTCTCTGAGAATGTGACATTTGAACAGAGACCTGAAAGAAGTGAAGCAGTGAGTCATGCAGTTGTCTGGGGAGAGGACATTCTATACAAAAAGAGAATCGAGTGCAAATGCCCTAAGGAAGGGATGTACTTGGAGTGCTCAGGGAACTGCAAGGAGGCCAGAGCAAAGGGGGGAAATAGGGAGGTCAGGTCAGAGATGCAGCAAAAGAGCAAGTTTTATGGGGCCTTGGAAGGCACTGTCAGACAGGAAGCAGAGGAGTGATGTGACCTACATTATAAAAGGCTCGCTCTGCTGTGTGTTAATAACAGAGTTTAGTGAACAAAGGCTGGAGGAAAGGAGCTGGGCATGATGGCTAACTGCAGTAATCCCAGTAAAAGGTTATCATAGCTTAGACAAGGGTATAGAATTGCAGGTGGTGAGAAGTGGATGAATTCTGGGTACATCTTGAAAATAGAGCTAGTAGGATATGCTGATGGATATGATTTGGGATGTGAGAGAAAGACAGGCCAAGGATGACCTGGAAGGTGTTGTCACAACCATAAGGACAGAGTTGCCATTTATTGAGTTGGTGAAGACCACAGGGTAAATGGGTTTGGGTAGTTTGTGGCCAAAATCTGGAGTTTGGTTTTGGTCATTTTTAGTTTCACATTCCCATTAGACATCCAAGTAGAGATGTTGAGCAGGAAGTTGGCTATCTTGGTTGGATATTTCCAGGCTAGAGACATGAATTTGAGAAACTTCTGCAAGCAAATGCTATTTAAACCATAAAATTATATGAGATCGCCAAGGAATGTGTATAGATAGACTAGAGTTCCAGGGGCTGGGCGCAGAGGAACTCCATCATTTAGAAGTGGAAGAGATAAGGAGGAATCAAGAGACTAGATTGGTTGGGAGCATACAGAAAGGCAGGAGAGAACGGAGAGAGTGATGTCCCAGAAACGCAAGAGAGAGGTTCAAGAAAGAGGGAGTGATCAACTGTTTCCAGTGCTGCTGAGAGCCTAGTAGGATGAGAACTGAACATGCACCACTGAATTAATCAGCTTGGAGGTCACTGGCCACACTGACAGCTTTATCAGAGAAGAGGTAGAGATGAAAGTCTGACTGGTGTGAGCTCAAGAGAAGATGGGGGCAAGGAATTGAGCAGCAGGTGTATAGACAACTCTTTCAGAGGGTTTTGCTGTCAAGAGCAGCAGAGAAATGGAGTGTAGAAAGAAGGCAATATGGGAGAAATTACAACAGATTTGACACAGAAGAAATGATTCCATAGAGAGAGAAGATGGTGACACAGAAAAGGGGAAGGCAATTGCTGAAGCAATGTCCTCTAGTAAGTGAAAGGAGGCGAAAGCAGTGCAAAAATGGAGGCATTAGCCCTGGATAGATGCAATGGCACTTCATCCACAGTGGTAGAAGGATAGCTAGTGGATTTAGGTACAGATGTGGGTAGGGTCATAGATATAGTAATAGCAGTCATCAGAAATTCTCTTCTCATTGCCTATTCTTCATCAGTGAAAGCAGAAAAAAGACCATGAGAGTGAGTAGGGAGGGAGGATGTGTTGGAGGTTTGAGGAGAGAAGAAAACGCATGAATTAGTCTCCTAGAAGAATGGGAGAGTGAATGGACTACAGAAATAGAATCGGACTGCCAGGTGGTACTTGATATAAATGGGAATAAATTTCCAGTGAGAGCAGACAGAACAGTCTCATTAATAAGCATTACAGTTGGGAACAAAGTAAGACTCACAGATGGACAAAGACATCTAGTCATGAGGCCCCTTAGAATGGAGTCTCCTCTGATAATAATAGCTACTTCACCAGATCTAGGGAACTCTGGTTTATTTTTCCTCTGGTGTCTCCCACATCTGTTTGTTGAGGAGCATTTCATATCTGTCAATTAATAGAAGAGGCAAGTTAACAAGCGAGTCTAACAACTCTGAAGGTGCCCTTCATTTTTTGCTGAGGTCAGCAAACTTCTCTGAGGGACAAATGTGGCTCCAACTGCCTGTTTTTGTAAATAAAGTTCTATTTATTTTATAATACCGCCATACCCATTCATTTACACATTGCCTGTGGCTGCTTTTGCACTACAAGGGCAGAGTTGAGTAGAAGCCACAGAGACCATATGGCCCACAAAGCATAAGAAATTTACTATCTGGCCCTTTACAGAAAAGTTTGTGGATCCCTGATTTAAAGCATTGATTCTCCAACTTTACTGTACATCAGAATCACCCTGAAGGCACGTTACGAAAAGAATGCCAGGCCCTACTCCAGAGTTTCTGATTCCACAGTTCTGGAATAGGGCCCAAATTTATGTTTCGAACAAATTCCCACGTGATCTGATGGTGCTGGTCCAGGGACCATACTTCGAGAACTCCTAGTTTAGTGCAAGCCCTATGTCAACACTGACCTGTTTGTTCACATCCTGAGGATCTTATTCGTGACTCTGTAGGTAACTTAAGGTTTTCCAATCTAATTCTAGGTCCAAATGCATAAACAGATTGTCAGGTATAATACAGAAAGCTCTAAAAACACATGTTCTCTAAACAGCAAGGGCTGTGCCAAGGAGATAAGGGAACATAAGCCTGCTGTCATCTTGAGGTCTCTTAAAACCAGGGTTTCTCCAAGAGATGCTGAATTAACTTATTAGCAGCAATAGAAAGGGATATTTGCTGTGCTTTGCTTCAGAAGAGTGCCAGAGGTTCCACACTCACAGCAAAGTCAGATCAACAAATGTCTCCACCATTGTGCCAAGGCTAGGAGTGTGTTCCATTAAAATCAGTTGTTTCCACCAGCTACATCAAGCTTAAATATAATCAGGGCCTTCTCCTGAGACTCATGCACTCCAAGAAGGGTTGCCAGATCTAGCAAATACAAAGGCAGAATGCGCAGAAGCAATGATTTTTTTCTTATGTATAAGCATAGCCCATATATCTCCTGGGAGATACTTATACTAAAGTAAATTATTCCCTGCCTATCTGAAATTCACATTTAACTAGGTGTCCTGTATTTTATCTGGCAGCCTTAACTCTAAGGTTCTCCGAGGCACCATTCATATTTTGCCTTCTTTGGTCTTCCTCAGAAACCGGACAAGGTGTGCACCATTCTATGTGTGAGTACATAGAACACTGAGAATAGGTGGGAGATTCGCAGTGTTCTATGTACCTTAGACAGTACAGTCTAGTAGATAGGAAAGAGAAACAGAAAGCCAATGGCCCAGTGAAATAACATAATTAAGATGCCAGAGGCATTGAGGCCATGCCCCTATACTAAATGGTCCCAGGCTATCACCTGTGGGTTTTTTTTTTTTTTTATTTCTGCCTCTTTCTTCACTGTCAAACTCTCATGGTCAGTGTCTCTATATGGCAGTCTTTAGCCATTTCTCTCCCAAATTTCTAATTTGATGCTTGCAATATTCAAATGAACTTAAGGCATAGGCTCATTCAAATTGTGTTCAAACTGAGAATAAATAGGCCCTAAGTGAAAGCCTGGATATTTCCCTAGGCATAAGGTAGTCCCACATTCTGAAGGATAAAGACACCTTGGAGCATGAGCAGGCATGCAAACCAGAAGAGGGAAGAGATGCGATGCTTTCCACTGTAAGAAAAAAATGGAAGGGTTTTTTCCTGTTCCCTCTCTTTTGCCTGAAAAGCAAATGTGAGAGCTAGCACTCCAGAAGCCATTCTGTGACCCTGAGAAAGAAACCATATCCCAAGGTGATGGGACCCAAGACAAAAGGAGAACTTGGGTCCCTGATGATTTTGTGGAACCACCAGACCAGCCCTGAATAGTCTACATCTGGAATTCCTTTATGTGAGAGAATAGTTAAGCCGCTGCGGTTGAGTATATGTTAATACAGCCAGTCACCATTCCGAAATGAGATGGCCTCAGAGTATATTAAAATATAAACACTAAAACAAGGTTGCCAAAATTGTGGTGAATTTTAAATATATATACGTGACAACTGAACATTTTTTTACACACACAAAAATACAATTAAATACATCATGCTATTTACTGACTGCTTTCGGTACTGAAAATTGTGGCTGTGCATGTAAACTCATTTGAAAATAACGTCTAAAAAATTTACATGGAAATGCAAATTAAAACCACAATAAGGGGGGCCACGGTGGCTTAGCAGCAGTTTTCACTTGCCATGCCAGAGACCTGGGTTCGATTCCTAGTGCCTGCCCATGGGAAAAAAAGAAACACACACACATACACACAATGAGATACCACACATCTATTAGGATGCTAAAGACTAAAAATAAATAAGTAAGTAAATAACAATACCAAATGCTGGCAAGAAAGCATAGCAACTAAAATGCTCAGACATTTGCTGATAGGGATGCAAAATGGTATGGCCACTCCAGAAAACAGTGTGGCAGACTACATTTACCATGTATCTTAGTTTGCCAGGCTGCCATGACAAATACCACAAACTGGATTTGGCTGAACTGACGGGAATTCATTGTGGCATAGTTTCCGAGGCTAGAAGACTTGCTTCCTCTCAAAGTCAGCAGCTTTCAGGCTGGCTGACAATCCTTGGGTTCCTCGATTTCCTTGTCCCAGGGCAATGTTTTCTCCTTTCTCTTCCCAGTTCCCCTGACTTCACCTTCAGGCTCCTTGCCGTAGTTTTCTCTTTATTGGGCCTCCAGTAATAGGATTAAGATCCATCCTGATACACTTGGCCACACCTGAAAATAACGTCTTCAAGCGAGCCTATTTACAGTGGGTTCATACCCACAGGAATGTAGGGTTCAAACTAAGAACATATTTTTTCCTGGAGTTCATAATTCAACCTATTATGTCATATGACCCTGCAATCCCACTCCTAGGTATTTAACCAAGAGAAACAAAAACTTACATTCATACAAACACCTGTAGATGAATGTTTATAGCAGCTTCATTCGTAATCACCCAAAATGGGAAACAACACTGTTAGGTCGGGGGAACGGGAAAGGGCACTGCAACCTAAACTGCGGTGGCTGCGTCGCCCCTCCCAACATGTCTTCCGGAACTAAGGAACGGCCCCTTCCGGACACATGACTTCCGGAACTAACGAACGGCCCCTTCCGGACACATGACTTCCGGAACTAATGAACCCCCTTCCAGACACATGACTTCCGGAACTAATGAACCACCCCTTCCGGATGTCACCTGACCTCCATCCTTAAAAGCTGCCAGCATGCGAGGAGTCACCTCCCTCCATCTTGGGTTCAGTGAGCTCGGTCCCGGAGCGCAGAAATAAACCCGCTCACTTTAAATTTCCTGGTCTACCTTTCTTCTTTCTCATCCTTTTGCCTCCTAAACATGTCAAACCCCAATGTCCTCCAACCAGTGAATGGATAAACAAACTGTGGGACATCTCTACCATGGACTACTAATCAGTGATAAAAAGGAGCAAACTTTGGTATAGGCAATAACACGCATGGATCACAAGTCAATTATGCTAGGTGGAAGAAGCCAGACTTTAAAAACTATATAATCCCATTTATATGACATACTGGAAAAGGCAAAAACTAGAGGGATGGAGAACAGATCACTGTGGTTGATTAAAAGGAGCAACACCAGGGAATACCGAGGTTGATGGAACTATTCTATAGCTTGATTGTTTGTGCTGGTCGTGGTTACACAATTCCTTGTATTTGCCAAAACTCATAGACTCATATACCAACAGGAGTGAATGTTTCATTTCTACATGTATATTTAAAATGAATTTTCAAAAAGTTTAAATATGAAGCCTATCAATAAAAGAGGCCTGGACCACATGGCTCTCCTGGGACATCCACCTTGGACCCAATTTCAGTAAATGCCTTAATTAATCTATTCCATCCCCATCCCCCACCCCAGGCCTGCCTGGACATCACTCCAGAATCTAGTACAATCGCAGGCAGAGAGGATCTTCCATCCAAATACTGAACATTAACACCAGTCACCAACTGGCACCCCTGAAATGCAAAACAATAGCCATATTGTATGCAGCTTCATACAGGCCAGAATATTAAACATTAGCAAAAAATTCCACAGTGACTCCCTGCCACTGGCCTTTGCAGCTGCCCAACTCCCAGGACTTGAGGGTTTGCCCAGGGTAACATGGAGTCTGGATACAGTTCAATGTGTCAGTCTAAAATCTATAGCTCATTACAGTCTCGGCGCTTGGAAACTCCTGGGTAATAATACAGACAACAGACCTGCTTCTGCCCCAGTTCCCAGTTTCAGGTTCTAATAGTTGCCCGTGATGGCCTCTCAGAGGACAACTGCCCTAAAATTTTGAATGTCTAGGGTTAATCCCTCAGAGTCAAGCCATGGAAAATCCATCTGCTTAGGAGGGATTTTGACCAGGGGCGCATTTGACTTTGACACTTCCTTGACATAAACACAGATCTGATGCAGCTGCTAAGCCTAGATTATTAAAAATTGAGGCATATTGCAGTGGGGGAATTTTTGTCAACCAAAAAAAAAAAATCCTTTAAGCATAAATCATTTAAGCTGCCCTCCACATTTGCGGGCATGAAATAAACAGAGCCTGTCTCTGCGCAGAAGGGGCCAGAATGGCTTTGCCAGCTTCATGCCTCCTGCTAGGCTTTGCAGACTCCACCCTTGAGGCTCGAAATATAATAAAAGCCTACACAGAAAGGTTCCTTCCCAAATACTTATTTCCACCCACCTTTGCTGGGCAACTCAAGTCCTGCTATAGTGCACTAAAGTAGCATGGTACCTTGGAAGCACAAGGACTTTGGAACTAGACAGACTTGGATTCAAATCCAGACCCTTCTTAGGGGTCCTGAGCATGTTAAATTCTCTGTACCTCACTGGGCTGGCTCATTTATAATTGGGAATAATCATTGCTCCCCCCTACACAGTACCATTGACAGAAATAAATGAGCGAGCCAATGTAAAACACCTCACATGAAACACGCTCATCACATTTTATTCTTTTTTTCCCCTGGGCAATTTGCTCTCTCTGGAATCACCTCCACAGAAACCTGAAAATACTGTATAAGCTAACAGAAGGCAGAGCCAAATGATCAAAAGCCAAGAGGAAACTATCTGCTCCCAGGTTAAGGAACCTGGTTCAGAGGAATGAATGACATGTGAATGAAGAAATAGAAATTTGGTCTCCAGCTGTGCCTTTCCAGTTAATAATCAAGTGGGGTTCTGTCCTAGAGAGTATTAGGCTAATAAACTTCTGCTCTCTTGCTCCCCCAATCCTCATTCATATCCAGTTGGAATTCTGTTTGAAAAACAAATTAAATGGCCAATGTCCATCAGAATACAGAAATTTTTTTTTCTTTTTTTAGCATTTTAACTTCTCCCTCCTAGGGTGCCCTTGGAAAATGCCCTGACATTTTCTGGAAACTTTAACACAGCCCTACCTAAAACCCAAGATTGTTTTCCAATGGAAAATATCTTTCACAAAAATAAGAGACTGAGCACTCATTAAAGATACAGTCACAATTTTGAAAAGCTTTTACATAAATCCTCACCAGAAAGCATGCTTTCCAGAAGCTACACTCTGAACTGAAAGCTGTCTCCCTCCTGGCCAAACTTTCCACCATCTGGACACTGCAGTGGGAACTTCATAATTTGACATTCAATGTATCACTATAAAATCAAGGTCAAACACATAAAAAAAAATTTGCTTGGAGAAGTTTACCACAAATAGGGAAGAGCTCAGCCAATTTCCACCAGCAAATACACCTTATTACATGTTCAGATCATTAGGCATTATTTCACACATGAGTCAAGTAAAATTTAGTAGTATGTAGAGGAAATGTGCACCATGATTCAGGGACACAAAGAACTCACATATTTATGATGAAATGCTGGTTGGTGTCATTATCAATAATTATTGGTACAGTGCTAGATCCTGGGGGTATAGAGATTTAAGACAGGTCTTAAATCTGCCTTCTGAGTTCTTTTGATGTAGTTGATAATAAGAGTCTCTGTCCTCAATGAGCCCACAGTCTAGTGGGGCAAAGAGATAAATATGCAGTGAGCAGTCAATTTCATCGCCAAACAAGGCTTTAGCAGAATTGAGTACAAAGTCCTGCAGGACGAAAAGTTAAATGAGAGGGACATTACAAAAAATCAATCTGGACAGTAGAACTCTCCCAAATGAAATTCTCAAACACCCATGCCCCACGCCCCCCCATGCCACCCCCACACACACCCCAATATTAGGACTAAAAGGGAAGGGAATGATGGTAGTGTAACATTGTGAATGTAACACCACTGAAATGGATACCTGAAAGAGGTTAAAATGAAAATTTTTGTGTTGCATATACATTTCCACAATAAAAATTTTAAATAATAATAAAAAGAGAGAGAGAGAGAGAGAAAGTGAGAGACAGGAAGGAAGGAAGGAAGGAAGGGAAGGAGGGAGGGAGGGAAAGAGAGATGGAGAGACAGAAAGGAAGGAAGGAAGGGAGGGAGGGAGAGAAGGAGGGAAGGAAGGAAG
>PVIY010022154.1:0-41289 GCA_004026745.1 Myrmecophaga tridactyla | reverse complement strand
TTTCTTTCTTCAGTGCTCTTGCTTTAGGTGTAAGGTCCATAAAACTGCCTCGAATTATGAGATTTATAAGATATCTCCCTATGTTTTCCTCTAACTGTTTTATGGTCTTAGACCTAATGTTTAGATCTTTGATCCATTTTGAGTTAACTTTTGTATAGGGTGTGAGATACGGGTCCCCTTTCATTCTTTTGCATATGGATATCCAGTTCTCTAGGCTCTGCTCTTTCTTAATTGTGTAAATTGTGTCAAAATAATTAAACTAACTGAGTTTCATTTTCTTAATGTGTGAAATGGGAATAAAAATATATATTAGCCATACTACAATTTTTGGAAATAAGTTAATGCATGTATGTCACTTAGCATATAGTCTGGTACAGAATACATGCTAAAAAATATTAGATTTTTATTGTATCAAAAACCCTTCTTTAACAATTCTTTAGTACAGAGGAAGTGCATATTACTGTTTGATGAATGAGATAGAACAGTGGTAGTTGCACTTTTCCATGGATCAGGAGACTTTTTTTTTAGTGTAAGTTCTCTGGCCCATCTCTGCTACTTTAACATATTGTCCATCCCTTGCAATATCTTCTCAGGTTGTTATGAGAGATTCTCTTGGCCTTCAGCTTGGGTTACAGGAATGCCTAGCTTAGTAAATGTATGGAAGGTACCAGTTAAATGTAAAAGCTTTCACCTTCAACATGCTTCAGGAAATGAACTAATCTTCCCTACTCCTCTCAAAGGAAGGTAAATAACTTTAATTTTCTGGCAGGTGAAGAAATGAAAACAGCAGGTCCCTAGATGCTATTCCTGTGCTCCAGTTACTAAGTGGCCTGATTTCATCTTTACACTCATTAATTTGACACTTGTCACTTTCTTTTTCAGAGCATTATTCTTTGAAATGACACAGTGAGAAGCCATCTCCAAATTGATTCCCTTCTTTAAAAAAGGACACTTTAAAATGTCATTTTGGTTTTCCTGCCATTGCTTTGAATATCCCTTTGTCCAGTAAGAACTCATTAGTGTTGAGTCTGTATATTCTGGGGACACTCTAGGAGTTTGGGAGATGCAAAACATCTTTCCTTCCACCTATTTGCTTGAAAAAATAAGTCTGTGTTTTTATTTTCTCAGGTAGAATATTCTTTATTATATCAAATAATATGAAGATGAGGTAAAAGTGCAAAATGTCACAGAGAATGGAACCAGAACTTTTAGTTTCTAAGATAATCACTTCTTCTTTGTCCTCTTAGCCATATTTCTTCATGGCTACTGGCTTAAGTTTTTCACCAATTCTTCTTTAGAGTCTCAAATACGTCCTTTCTCAAGGAAAAGTAGCAGATTTTTTGAAAGTCCAAATTATTAGTGAAAGAATTCTTTCCTCAAAAGAGTACATAGTGTATGATTCCATTTATATGAAGCTGTAGGATGGGCAGAACTAATCAGAATAATGGTTGTTGCCTCTGGGAGTTTAAGAAGGAGATTGTATATCTCTTGAAACACAAAGTTATATGGATTTGTCAGAACTCAGCAGGTGTCATTCATCTTTTTTGAATTTTCATAAAAACTGTAAAATACTAATACTTAATTTTGCATTTTGAATATTTAGGAGCAGGTGTACTCATGTTTACAAGTTACTCTGAAGCTCCTCAAAAATAAGATAGATGGATGGACATTTAAATAAAGGAATAAGTGTGTGATAAGTAATTGTAGTACAAGGTTAATGGTAGAATCTAGATAGTGGGTTTACAGGTGTTCACTGTAAATTTATTTTAAACTTTGGTATATGTTTGGAAACGTTCATAATAAAATATTGATATGTGCAATAAAGCCAGGGAATCAGGGACTTAAAAGGTGTTGGATTTCCAGGGAACTTTGGATACAGAAGCTATCTATTTCAACTGTTTACTGAACTTAAAAGTTGTTTGCTAACTGAAATGAAGACTTACACATTTTTGGCTGCTTGGCGTATTAACACCCGTTTATGTTAAGGAAATTCTGATTCCGAGTACTGGTACCAGGCAACCACAACTGGTTTCCAAGGGCAGTAATATGCAGTTGTGTCCTGTGTTAGTGGTGGCACTAGCGTCAGATATATTTGTAAATGGAAATTCTGACTGTTCTTTCTCTAAAGTCTATTCTCTGTCTTTCCTGTGTGTCTAGAACTATAGTCAATACCCTATTTCCTTTGAAAAATATGTGTGTATATATGTTGCATGTGAAGACACTATGTCTGTATATGTAGATGTGTGTATATATTTAGGGGTATGTGTGTATAGGTATTCATATATATACACTTTAAATATATGCATATGTGTACACATTGCTTCTATTGCTTGAAACCAAGAACCTTGAGTAATATAGTAATTTAAGGATTATATCAATCAGCTCTGTCTTCTGTGGGTTTATTTCAGCAATCTTCTCTATGAACTTTTATCATATCTATAAAAATATTCTCATCTTCCCTCTCCTAAATATACCTCAGACTAGTTGGCTCCTTTAGGGACCTGCTATCAAAAAGCGTCCAGTAGTTCGGAAAAAAGGGCAAGTACAAGTAAACCTCAGCAGTGCAGTTGTGGAATACCAGTCTCTTATCCCTCTTTCCACTGATTGTATCATACACAACAGACCTAGATGGGTAAATGGGAATACAGTTGGAACCTGTGGCACAGTTGAGTTTGCATACACCTTCCCCCTTACAGTGAAGCCAGCCATGCCTGCAGGGCAAGGCCAGCTCTATCATTACCCAGTAATCGATAAAAATGGAGAGTGGCACACCTCACCCAAATGGGAAGCCCTGTCCTCATCACACTTAAATTAATAATTAAGGTGAGCATCATGCCTGCACAGAGGCACTTCTAAGAGGCATCTGCTATTTTTGTCAATAAAATATCTGTAGACCCTGGTAAAATACATGGAGGTTAGTCATTTTGACCAATCAGATTCACTGCTTCCACTCCCACAGCCTGAAACATATGGAGAAATATAAATAGTCTCTAAAACATTTCCTTTTGGGGTTGTGTCCAAGTGCCTCCACTGTCGAAAATATTAGGACCGCATCCAACTTTCCTACTAACAGTTAACACGGCAGTAGAGTGTAATTGAAATATGAGAATTAGGATTTTCAAAATGAGTTCTGGACTAAAGAGTTGTGCATTCCCTTTACTAAATATCATGAATAAATAGAGTGCTCTCTACTGCCTTACTTCTTCCATGGCCTTTATGAATTTGTCCCCATTAAGAATTTCCCTGAGAGGTTACCATAATCCCAGTTGACAAATTCCATGGCCTTGACTTACATCTAAAAAATTCTTAACTCCTCTGCCACATTAAACATTTGCACCTGCTCCCTTTTTTGGGAACTTTTTCTCTTTTAATTATTACCCAGCATTGCCTCAGTTTGTTGGATTTGATATACCTATGACTTAAAAAAAGTAACAGGGCACTACTGAATAACTTTGAGGAGAGAGGTAGATGAAAAAATCCCAGTAGATTGTATATTCCCATCTTTACACGCTGATGATAAATACTTAAATGGTAAAAGGACAAAAGCAAAATAAAGCCCGAAGCATATAGATTTTGTGTTTTCAATGTAGCTATTAATTTCTGAAATTGAAAGTGATTATTCAGAATGATTTCTTAAATTCTTTACAGACTTCCCTTATTTCTTCAGTAACAGCTGTTTCTGTCTTCTAGTGATTCAACTTTGTGTGTTATGGATGTTAAAATGATTGGCCAGGAAATGTAATCTATAGCACTTTGTTTAACTTGATAAATGAATTAGCCATTTCAACTTTGGTAGATAGCTATTTGTTGGGTCCTTGTCAGATTAAAATAATAAAAGTAAAGCCAAGATCTTTGGATCATTCGAATAGAGTAGAGTTAACCTGCAATTCTAAGTAATTCTCTTCCATATTACACAACACCATTACATGGGTCAACTAGTGGTTTGTATGGTCAATTTTACATTGCCAAACAAATGAGGCAGGGGTCTTTAAGAAATATCCAACAAACCTGAAATTAAGATCAGATATGAGAATGTTTTTCTTATCCTCAGATTAATTTCATACATTACTTGTCTCACATATTTATGTTGCGAATGAAAATATCAAGAAATGTATTATTTAAGGAAGAACTTCAAGTTGGAAATAAATGTCCTTAATTTTTAGTTTTACTCTTCAGTAAGACTATAATTATAGCTCTGGTGGAGAAAGCTGTTAGGAAATACTTTTAGGTGGCATTTCAAAAGCATCCCAGTTGGGAAATAACCATATGATAGGCTCCATTTGTATGCACCACAAGTAGGTGTCTCAATCTGTTCTGGCTCCTTAGAATGTTGGATTATATATATATATAATGCAGTTTCCCTCTAAGGAAGATATCAAACTTGGCATGCATATATGTTAGAGAAACAATACTTTATGTCTTCCATTGAGAAATAGCATATATGCATAAACATTTAAATGGCTGTCAAATATGTTCCCCAATGTCCAATGGGCCTTTCCTTTTTCCAATCCTATTGTGAGGTTTTAGCATAATTTTTTTTATATGCTTTATGGTGGGAGTCACATTTCATTCTTTTTCCATGTGAGTATCCTATTATTGTAGTACCATTTGTTGAAAGTTTGTTTGTTTGTTTGTTTGTTTGCTTGCTTGTTTGTTTTGTGTTTGGGAAGTGCATGGACCGGGAATCGAACCTGGATCTTCCACATGGCCGGCGAGAATTCTACCACTGAACTACCCTTGCACCCCGTAGCATTATTGTTGTTGTTGTTTTTTAACATTATTTCAATTTTATTGACTGTGTTCACAAACATTTAATAGCATTTGATAATTATTTATAGATTAGTTTTTGTCATTCTACAAGATTATTTTTAATAATAAAATTTATTTTAGAGCATTTTGAGGTTTACAGAAAGTACTGAGAGTTCTCATATACCCCCCTATGTATGAAGTTTCCCTTATCGATAACATCTTCCACAAGTGTGGTCCATTTGTTACAAGAGATGAACCAATATCGATACAGATATAGTATTCTATGTTGATATAGAATTTAATCGCTAAATTCTATAGTTTACATTAGGATTCACTTTTTGTATAGTTCATGGGTCTTGATAAATGTGTAATATCATGAATTCTTCATTATATTATGGTACCAGCTAGTTTCACTGCCTGGAATAGTTTCACTGCCTCCAAAATGCTCTGTGTTTCAGGTAGCATGACCCCTCCCCTGAACCCCTGGCAACCACTGACAATTTCACTTTCTCTGCAATTTTGCCTTTTCCAGAATGCCTTATAGTTGGAATCATATAGTATGTAGCTTTCTCAGACTAACTACTTTGACTCAGGAATATGCATTTAAGTTTCCTCCATGATTTTTTTGCAGCTTGATAGGTCATTTCCTTTTATCACTGAGTAAAATTCTATTGTAATGTCTGAGAGATGCCATAGTTTGCTTATCTATTCAGTTGTTTAAGGACATAATAGTTGCTTCCAAATTTTGGCAATTATGAATAAAACTACTTTAAACATGTGTTTTCAGATTTTGTGTTTGCATAAGTTTTCAACTCTTTGAGGTAAGTATCAAGGAGTGCAGTTCCTGGATCACATGTTAATGCTAGGGTTAGCTTTGTAGGAAATGCAGAACTGTCTTTCAAGGTGGACGTATCATTTTGCATTCTTACCAGCATTCAGCCAGAGTTCCTGTTGCTCCATATCTTTGTCAGCATTTATTGTTGTTGGTGTTTGGAATTTTATAGCCATTCCATTAGGTTTGTAGTGGCATCTCATTGATGTTTTAATTTGCTATTCCCTAATGTTATATAATATTGAACATTTTTCACATGCTTTTTGGCCATCTGCATATGTTCTTTGGTAAGGTATCTGTTCAGTTCTTTTGCCCATTTTTAATTGGATTTTTAAATTTTTGTTCAGTTTTTAAAGTTGTTTGTTTTGAAGACAAGTCATTTATAAGAGGTGTATTTTTGAAAATGAAAATAAAAATGCCTTAAAATATTTTCACCATCTATAGCTTCTATTTTCATTTTTTTTAAGCATTATCTTTTTAATTATAATCAACCACTATTAAACTTTCAGTGTCATAAGTCTAGTGCTTGTGTCTTTTCTGTTTAAACTTGTTTCAGGCCTAATGGTTTCATGTAGTAAGAGCTTAGTAAGTATTTGATTGAATGAACAAGGAAGGGAGTGACACATTGGGCCTAGAGTAAATATGTTTATATATGTATTCATTCTTTACTTTCCTCATGTAAAGTCATATGCTGATTCACTTCTGAAATAATCACTGTATTTACAAAAATGCAATAGAAAATTGGAGAGAATTAGACACTAAACTTTATAACATGCTAATTCATATAAATTGTATATATTTTTTGTGTACTTCTTATTTTTTTTTAGGTAACTTGAAATATCAGCTTAAAAAAGCAACCTGGTGCTTCATGGACTGTGTCCTTAATACTAGGGGAATGTCTCTCTGGGATTTAAGTTCAGCTACTTCCTAAAACTATATAATTGGCACCTCTGTAGTCTTAGAGAGCTTGATGCAGCTTCCCAATAGGTTCACTTCTCTTTTTTCCCCACAGAAAGAAAATTCTACAAAGGGAAGATGTTGCCATTAGAAAAACACCAAATAGGGTCATTTTTCATAGCCAAAAATTCCAGCCTAAATCATGGTCTACAATCTCTGGCACAGTTTAATGAGTACAGTGTAGAATAGTGAAAATGTTATGGGACTTGAGTTTAGCTGAGCTTTAAAATTCCAGCCCTATCATTATTTGGAAATGTGACTTTTTCATTGAAAAATTTACATATGGTGAAAAGCTGAGATCTTAAGAATTCAATTATGAATTTGAAGAATGTATATACATTTACTAGTATACCTATCAAGATATAATATAGTTCCCTCAACCAGAAGTTTCCTTTTGTCCCCTTCTGAACATTCCCCACCCTACAAAGGTAAATCAGTTTCTGACTTTTATCACAATAGATTTGTTTGTTCTTCACATCTATATAGAGGGAATGTTACATTGTTTTGGTTTTCTAAAGCTGCCAGAATGCAATATACCAGAAATTGATTGGCTTTGCAAAGGGGTTTATTAAGGTACAAGTTACAATTCTAAAGTCATGAAAAATGTCCAAATTAAGGCACCAACAAGAGGATACCTTCTTGGAGAAAAGGCAGCTGGCAGTGGAACACCTCTGTCAGCTGGGAAGGCATGAGGCTGGCTTCTCCTGGTCCTCTTACCAGGTTCATTGCTTTCAGCTTCTGACTCTAGTGGCTTTCTCTCTCTAAGCATCTGTGGGTCCTTTCTTAGCTTCTTCCTGCCAAAATCTGGGTTTCATCTCTTAGCTTCTCTCAGCACTCTGCAGGTTTTGGGTCCCTCGGGTTCTATGAGTCAGAGTTTAGCATCTCCTGGAGCAACTCTGTCTCTAAGCATCTGCTTTCTGTGTTGGCTCCCTGAGCATCTGTGGTTTCTCCAAAAGGTCTCGCTCTCTCTCATAGGTTTCTAGTAAGTGAATTAAGACCCACCCTGAATGGGTGGAGTCATGTCTCCATGGAAATAGGCCAATCAAAAGGTCCCACCCAGAATTGGGTGGGTCACAGCTCCATGGAAACAACCTAATCAAAAGGTCTCACCCAAAATTGGTCTCCCCCATAAAGATTGTTAGAAGAACATGGCTTTTTTGGTGTACATAGCAGTTTCAAACGAGCACTTGCACTGTGTACTCCTTTGTATCCAGGCTATTTTAACATATGTTTTTATATTCATCTACGTTGTTGCTTATACTAATAGTTCCTTTCTGTTGCCGAATTTGTGAATATAACGCAGTTTGTTTATCCATTCTCCAGCTGACAGACATTTATGTTGTTTATAATTTTTGATTATTGTGAATAAAGCCATTATGTATATTCTTCAATTTTTTTGTGGACAAGTTTTCATTTCTCTTGGGTAAATAAGGGTGGTATTGTTGGATATTAGGACATTGTTCTAGTTTGCTCAACAGATGCATAAAATGTGTTGGCTCTAACTATGGGAATTTATCTCACAAACTCACAGTTTTGAAAACACGGAAAATGTCCATATTAAGGGACTACCAAGACAATGCTTTCTTCCTGAAGACCGACTGCCAGTGATTCTGGACTCCTCTGTCACGTGCCAAGGCACATTGCAGTGTCTTCCAGTCTCTCCTTTCTCTTTCAGGTTTCATTGCTTCTAGTTTCTAGAAGCTTCTTGGCTGTTTCTGTGGCTTTCTCCTTTAGTTTCTGTGCATTTCTCTGTCAATTTTGTACTTGTATAAAGGACTCCAGTAAGGATTAATACCCACCCTGAATACACTAGGTCGCATTTTAACTTAAAATCCTACTCCCCAAAAGATCCTACTTCCAATGTGTCCACACCCACAGGAATGGATTAACTTTAAGAATATATACTTTTTCTGGGCAACATACAGCTTCAAACCTTTGTAGATATCTTCATCTTTCACTTCATAAAAAACTCCCAAGCTGTTAACCATTTTTCAGTCCCACAAACAATACATGAGAGTTCCAATTATTCCATAGATATTCTTTTATTTTGCTGGTCTTTTTTATTTTGTACTTTAAAATGGGTTTATATTGGTATCTCATTTTGGTTTTAATTTGCATTTCTCTGTTGGAAGTTTTCTTTTTCACATTTTAAAATAGGCCACCAGCTTTTTTATGCTGTTTGCACGTTGTCTTTTTTTACACCATCTTACTGTGTCTTAAAGTGTGTATCTTGAAGTGCATATAATTGGATTGTTACTTGTTGTGCAGTGCAGTTGAATGCTTAGAAGACTTATGTGCAATAAAATCACAGATATCTTTGGGGTCTACTATGTTACTGTTAGAGCGTTTGTACTGTTTTTTTTTTTTTTCTCTTTCCTCCTCTCATACTTTCTGTTGGTTCAATCAAATATTTATTAGTATTCCGCTTAAATTGCTTTCTTGGATTCTGCCTATACCCTTTTGTATATAATTTAGTGGTTTTGTTAAGGCATCCTCAACTTTTCACAATCCACTTAGAGTTAATTTTGTACCACATTGCATAAAATGTTAAGAGACATGAAAAAGTATAAATTCATTTAACTGACTTAGCTGGTCAGGCACTTTGTATATTGCTTTTAACTAATTATACTTTTACATGTTATACATGCCATAACTCTACATTAAAAGTATTGCATTAACCAATCTTTTACATAAATCAGAAAAAAATCTTATTTTCATTCACCCACATATTTACCATTTCCATTTCTGCTCATTCGTTATGCTACCGTCATACTGACAGAACTTCTTTTAGTATTTCTTATATGTAGTTTGTCAGCCAACTGTCTTCCTGTTCATTTGTCTGAGAATGGTTTTTCTTGTTGTTTATGTATGTGAATGTTCAGGCTTCATGTGGATTTTCTTTTTTTTTTTTTTGATGTAGAATTTTTGTTGAGAGTTCATTGTTTAGAACTTTAACAGTGTTGTTCCAGGGTCCTCCAGCTTTGTTTGTTTCTGATCAGTAGTTTTTCAAATTGATGTTCTCTTGTATATTATGTAATGTTTTCTCTTTGGGTACTTATAAGATTTTCTTTTTATCTATGTTTTTCAGAAGTTTGACTATGATGTTCCCAGGTGTGGTGGTTACCTTTGAATTATATCTTGGCCTTTGTTTCGTTTGCCAGATCTACAAGTGGAGGTGGTTTCCTTGAATTGGGAGAAACAATTAACTAGTATGACTTCAAAAATATTTTCTATGCCCTCCTCTCTTTCCTCTCCTTTTGAGAGTCCAATTATATACATGTTTGACTTTTAGATTGCATCACAGATCACTAAACTCTGTTCATTTTGTATTTCTCAACCTTTTAGTTTCGCCTTTCTTTAGATTGGAAAATCTTATTTATTTGCCTTCCAGTTTAATGTCTCTTTCTTTAGCTGTCTGCATGCAATGTTCTGTTTAGTCAATTTTTATTTTATACACATATATACTTAGTTCTACAATTTTTATTTTCTTCTTTTATGTAGTTTTCTTCCTCTGCTGGAATTCTTTATCTCTTTCCTTATTAGACTGTATTTTACTTTCAGTCTCTGACTATATTTATAATAGCTTCTCTAAAGACTTTCCTTGCTAATTCTAACACCTGGAAAATTTGGAGGCCTGTTTCTGTTGATTATTTCATTTTTCTTTGCTAGTACTTTTTTTTTAACTTTATACTGAAAATTAAGAATAGCATGTTGCAGGACTCTGGGTTCTGATATCTTCTTTTTAGAAATGTTAGATTTTGTTCTAGTATGCAGTTAAAAATCCTGGATGATTAACTTGAACTTGTGAAGACTTTGTGTTATAATTTGATTTTTGTCTTTTCATCTGAGAGTGAGTCCTTAGCCTTTATTTTTCCTGGGATTTCAGTTGAAAGCCTGAAGTATTTACCAAGCCTTTCTCAGTTGGTGTGATTCAAATTCTAAATTTGCCTCCCCTTTATTGAGCAGAAGCTGAAATCTCTGTTCAGCCTTTAAAATTTTCAGATAGTGCTTTCTGCTGGGACCATGGTGGTTTGCCCTAAACAGGTTTAGTTCAGGGATGAGCCAAAAGGAGATTGTCTGTGGCCAATGTTTCCAATACACCCAGTCACTACACCATTCTGGTCTGGATGCTAAGTGCTTGTGAATTCCAATATTAGTCTGTAATCTTTGTCTAACTTCTCATCTCCTACTCCTACTTCCATAATCTAGTTCCTTTCCAATTTCCTTAAGTTATTGAAATGGTACAGATGTTTGGGCTTCCCCAGCTGTGATTCTCTCCTTTCCAGGAATTATTTCCCAGCCGTTAAGGCAGCCACTGGGACGCCCCTCTTCTGACGTCTCTAGCTGCCTGACAGTGCAGACTGGGGATGCCTTCATGAACATCCGTGGCCACGTGGGTTTCAACCAGTGTGGGTCTGTTTTTTCAGTGGTCTGATACTTAACCAGGTTCTTCCTGGTTTGTGTCACCCTTGAATACTGTCAAAAACATTTTTCTTCCTTTTGATATTGTGTCCAGAACTTGTTAGGTGTGAGAGCATTTAGTCCAATACAGACTATTCTTTCGCTACTATAATAGTGTTTAAAATTCAAAATCTCTAAATCTCAGCTTTGTCATCTGACAAATCTTGAACTGTTAAGGATTAGATTATTTAATTCTATAGTATAATTCAGTTGCAATTAATGTCTGTTGTTGATTCATGCCACTATTCCGGTCTCTCTGGAGGTGATTGGAGACTGAGCCTCTCAGTGGGGCCCTGTCTTCCTGACTGCTGCCTCTGCTCCAGTTTCCCTGAGCTCTCCTACAGAGCTCCCCAGCAGGCAGTCCCTGCCTTCGTCATGGACACTTCAAAAGCCATGTGCACAAATACTTTGTAGTATGTGAAATGCATTCTTGGAAAATTGGATTGCATCTGCTCACACTTATGGGGGTCACTGTAACACTGTCATTCTAGAGGCTAGTGTTGACTAATTAATTACTAATAGGTGCTTTGTCATTTGCCCATTGGCCTATACCTTTATTTTCTTAACATTCTTAAAATATTATTATAGGGAAAAGGTTTAAATCCAGGGCACAATACTCCTATACCTGATGCATGCCACATAGGTTTTGTCCAGTGTTACCTGACAATGACTAGGTAATTGGTGATCTTTGTGATAATTGACTATGTCAGAATTACCTTCTGGATAATGTAAACTATAAAACAGGGAGAAATGCGTATGCACAAACCGCAAAGACTTATACTCTGGCAATATCACTACAAAACCTATTCTCTCAGTCATTATATTATGCTCCCTCTTTAGCACTCGCTGATGTATAATTACTTATTAGCTAAAGATTTGTCTTATTTTTATACGAAATAATATTTCCTAGACTTTTTTCTAAATGTTTTTGAATATTGTCTTATATCTTACATTTATGTATGCGCTCAGCATGAATCCCATGTGCTACCATCACCGTCATTGTCATTAACAGCCATTAAAGCCTATGAAAAGCACAAAATCCTTTGATCCTTACAACAACCCTATGGAACTATTACTATCCTTTTTTATAAATGGAACATCTCAGGCTCACAAAATGAAGCAACTTTTACTAAGCTGAACAGGTAAAAATTGGTATATCTAGGCTCTAAGTTGTGCTTGCCTTGTCCAGAGTGCAGACGTTTAATCAATGTGATCGGGCATGATTGATATTTGATTTGATATAATACATTAAAATGAGATGATGCTGTAATACAGTTAATATAAAGCATAATAATTAATATAAAATAACAAAATAAATTATATATCATAATTAAAAATAGATAATATTTGTAAGACTTATTATAGTCCAGACACTGTTGTTAGTCTCTAACATATTTTCATTCAATAATATCTGGTTTAATAATCAGTCCCCTGAGTGGGAAGGTATTATTTTATTCTACTTGATAGTAGCTATAAGAGATTGTCAATCAATACATGTACATGTAGTTTCCTTCAGGCCCATATTTCTGAAATATCCAGATTTCAGATCCTAATATGTTATTTTGATAATCCCTAATAGTTTTTCATTATGATATGGTAATGAAACAAAAAGGAAAAGGTTAAAATGTATAGAAAGTGAAATCTTGAAAGAGAGTTGTTAACCTAAAACAAATTGGTGAATTTGTTCCAGAGTTTTATCAAAAGTAGAAAACAATTTTATGACATCTACTAAAATTAAAAAATACACTTATCTTAATTTAGCAATCTTACTTCCTAGATTATTTCCCTAAGAAATAAAACAAGTGTATATAAGAAACACACACACACATACATACATATATATGGATCTTTTTCTCAGCCTTGTTAGCAGTAGCAAACAGATAAAAACAACATGAATAGCAATATGGGAGCCATTCAAGGAAGTGTGGTATGTTCATAATGTGGAATAGGATGCAGCCAATTTTAAGCCTGTCGGAAATATAGACCATTGACCTATAATGATGTCTTTAATGTCTTGGTAAGAAAGTAAGCTGCAGAAAATATGTACAGTATGATGCAGTTTTTGAAAAAAAATAAAATGAGTTCACTCATTTAAAAATATATATATATATGAAAATCACTAACATCCTATATCCGTAACCATCTCTCCAAGAATCTAGTGACAAAGTTGCAAGACCTAGTGGCCAGTTTTATTTCTTCCAGGCCTCGCTGCAAGCCCTCCACCCTCCCCGCCTGTAAGGGAGCAGAGTTCAATAACCTGAGCCAAGTACTGTTTTAGCAAGTTCTTGAAACACCTCCCACTGGAGCTTTCTTTTTGGGAGTGCTTGTCTTTCTCTGTACTCTGTGATGTTTTTTTCCTGTGTTCTTTCTCTATACTCTTTGATGGTTTTTCCTGCCTAATTTCAATAAACTAGTCAGATTTCTAAAGTGATGAGAGCCAATGGCCTCTCTCTCTCTTAAACCCTCCATAAATTTATATCAAGGAAGCTATTCCTGCCCTACTTATTTTTTTTATTTTTAACCTTGTATAATTTTTTTTTGTTAATTTTTGGTAACAGCTTTATTGAGATACAAATCAGTTACCACACAATTCATGAATATAAAGTGTACAATTCAGTGTTTTTTTTACTTATTCATCATCATGATCATTTCTTAGAACATCTGCATCAATTCAGAAAAAAGCAATAAAAAGGAAACAGAAAAAAATTCGTACATACCATACCCCTTACCCCTACCCTTCACTGATCACCAACATTTCAATCTACTAAATTTATTTTAACATTTGTTCCCTCCTATTATTTATTTTTAATCCATATGTTTTACTTGCACGTTGATAAGGTAGATAAAAGGAGCATCAGACACAGGCTCTCACAACCACACAGTCACACTGCGAAAGCCATATCATCATACAATTATCTTCCAGAAACATGGCCATCGGAGCACAGCTCCACATTTTCAGGCAGTTCCCTCCAGCCTCTCCATTATGCCTTAATTAAACAGGTGATAACTATTTAATGTGTAAGAATAGCCTCCAGGATAACCTCTCAACTCTGTTTGGAATCTCTCAGCCATTGGCACTTTATTTTGTCTCATTTCGCTTTTCCCCCTTTCGGTGGAGAAGGTTTTATCAATCCCTTGCTTCTGAGTCCCAGCTCATTCTAGGATTTCTGTCCCATGTTGCCAGGAAGGTCCACACTCCTGGGAGTCATGTCCCACGTAGAGAGGGGGAGGGCAGTAAATTTGCTTGCTGTGTCGGCCAGAGAGAGAGGCTGCATCTGAGCAACAGAAGAAGTTCTCTTGGGGGTGACTCTTAGGCCTAATTGTAAGTAGGCTTAGCCTATCCTTTGCAGGATTAAGCTTCATATGAACAAACCCCAAGATTGGAGGCTCAGCCTATTGCTTTGGCTGTCCCCACTGCCTGTGAGAATATTGAGAATTCTCCACTTGGGGAAGTTGAATTTTCCCCCTTTCTCACCATTCCCCCAAGGGGACTCTGAAAATACTTCCCTATTCACTGTTAAAATCAATCTGGGATTGATCTGGGCATCACTCTGGACAAACCTACAAAATCTCATGCACTATGCAAGGTTCCAAGTACTATGGTGTTCAATTAAGCTGTCCATATAAGTTATATTATGAAATTCACTAGTCAAAATATAAATTTTGTACCAAATAAACATTTGTTGCTTGTCTCACACATACGTTAAAGTTTTAAGATATTAATTACCATCTATTTTCAACACCCTGCATCATTAACATTCATTTGTTCCTCATGCAGAAACATTTTTAAATTTTCACGTTTAGTCACTATCATTATACACTCTCGGCATTCCTTGATTATACCATCTCAGTCTTTATTGTCTGTTTTCCTTGTGATTTCATTTGTGCCCCCAGGCCTCCTCCCTCTATCATTCTCACATTCAGCCTCAATCAGTATTCTGACATTATTGTATTACAGTTAGGTAGTATTGTGCTATTCATTTCTGAATTTTTACAATCAGTCCTGTTGTACAATCTGTATCCCTTCAGCTCCAGCTACCCAATATCTACCCTATTTCTATCTCTTGATGGCCTCTTTCACCAACTGAAATTCTCCAAGTTCATTTGCTAATGTCAGTTCATATCAGTGAGACCATATAGTTTTTGTCCTTTTGTTTCTGGCTAATCTCACTCAGCATAATGTCCTCAAGGTCCATCCATGTTGTTACTTGCTTCATGACTTTATTCTGTCTTGCAGCTGCAAAATATTCCATCGTATGTATATACCACATCTTGCTTAGCCACTCTTCTGTTGATGGACATTTTGGCTATTTCCATCTCTTGGCAATTGTAAATAATGACACTATAAACATTGGTGTGCAAATATCCATTTGTGTTCTTGCCCTCATGTCCTCTGAGTAGATACGTAGCAATGATATTGCCGGATCATATGGCAATTCTCTACTTAGCTTCCTGAGGAACCGCCACACTGTCTTCCACAGCGGTTGTATCATTTGACATTCCCACCAACAGTGGATAAGTGTGCCTGTTTCTCCACATCCTCTCCAGCACTTGTTATTTTCTGTTTTATTTATAATAGCCATTCTGGTGGGTGTGAGATGATATCTCATTGTGATTTTGATTTGCATTTCCCTAAAAGGCAGTGAGGTTGAATATCTTTTCATGTGCCTTTTGGCCATTCGTATTTCCTCTTCTGAGAAGTGTCTGTTATGTCTTTTGCTCATTTTGTAATTGGGTTGTCCATCTTTTTGTTGTTGAATTAAACAATCTCTTTATATATTCAGGATACTAGACCTTTATCTGATATATCATTTCCAAATATTGTCCCCCATTATATAGGCTGCCTTTTTACTTTCATTTTTATTTTTTTCTTAAAAATATGGAATGCTTCTGGAATTTGCAGGTCATTCTTGCACAGGGGCCACGCTAATCTTCTCTGTATCATTCCAATTTTAGTATATGTGCTTCTGAAGCGAGCATTTTTTTTACTTTCTTGACAAAGATCTTTGATGCACAAAAGTGTTTAATTTTGAGGCGTTCCTAATTATTTCTTTCTTTCTTCAATTCTCATGCTTTAGGTATAAGGTCTAGAAAACTGCCTCCTATTATAAGATTGATAAGATATTTCCCTGCATTTTCTTCTAAAAGTTTTATGATCTTAGATCTAATGTTTAGGTCTTTGATCCATTTTGAGTTAATTTTTGTATAGGATGTGAGATATGGATCCTCTTTCATTCTTTTGCATGTGAATATCCAGTTCTCTAGGCACCATTTATTAAAGAGACTGTTCTGTCCCAGGTGAGTTGGCTTGACTGCCTTATCAAAGATCAATTGTCCATAGATGAGAGGGTCTGTATCTGATTACTCTATTCGATTCCATTGGTCAGTATATCTATCTTTATGCCAGTACCATGCTGTTTTGACCACTGTAGCTTCATGATACGCCTTAAAGTCAGGTAGCGTGAGGCCTCCTACTTCATTTTCTTTCTCAGGATATTTTTAGCTAATCGGGGCAACCTGCCCCTCGAGATAAATTTGGTTATTGGTTTTTCTATTTCTGAAAAGTAAGTTTTTGGGATTTTAATTGGTATTGCATTGAATCTGTAAATCAATTTAGGTAGACTTGACCCTTGTAAAACTTTGATGCTTCTTAGTCAATGGTTCTCTCAATTACTGCATCCATTCTAGCTTCTTTTTTTTTTTCTTTGCTTTGAATTCTTTCAAGTGTTTGGAAAGGGGGATACAAAAAAATGATTTTCTATATGTAGCACTTGAGATTTTTTGAAAGGAAGATTTTTGTTATTTGTTAAAATAATATAAGATATTTTATTAAGATAAATATTTTTCTACTCAATAATAATTTTGAGATAACTTGATTTTATATTCAAATGCCTCTGTTTAGAATTTATAATGCTGTTTATTGGTACTCTTTGTCACAATTCAAACTGTATAGTATAATCCAGGCTGGGAAATCATTAACTTCTCAAAATCTCTATTTCGAAAATTCACATAGGCTTTATGTTGCTCATTCAACTAAATTCCTACTTAATTCAGTCCATTTGTTTCTTTGTTCACTCATTCACTCTACTAATGGTGAACAAAATGCCATGCTTTTAAACTAAAAATGGCAACATGTATCTGAAGTAGGAGTTTTTAGATGTTTTCTTCAATATTTTAATTCCTGGGAAAACTTAATTAGAGGAGAAATTGATTAAGGTCAATAACAACTTTAGTAAAGTCATTAAGTTTTTTCTCCTTTATTTGTCATTTTTTAAAATTCTACTTCTTTTTTGATACCACTCGTGCTCCAATTCTTTTATTATCGAATGCATGAGTTTTCAACATTCTTGGCCATTGCTGTGTTAGGCAGCTACAAAATAAATTCAGATGTAGTTGATAATTTTCAAGAAAACAAAGCTCCCAAATGAATGGGATGCCTGTGCATTTCCAAGAATGAGACAGCAATCAACAAATGAAGAATGGCAACAGCTGAGTTGGAACAAATATGGGATGATCCCTCAGAAACAAAGGCTACAATTGGATTAATTTGGCGCTAGGTCCATTTTAGCACTTGGACCACATTTCATCTATGCTACTGACCTAGTTCCACCTGTGTTCATGACTGCTGCTTCGAAATAGTGGACAAAATATCTGCGGAATGGACATGATATGTGATCCGGATTAAAGCAAACACAGTTTATGTTTCCTTTCTTCCTGTTTACTGAATGGCTGTAAGGAAACAGACTGTATCTTGCAGGTGCGGAAGTCTTGCCCAGTAATGCTTGCCCAAGACAACATCCAGCAAATGACAAAAGAGGAGCACTCTGTTGATTGAATAATTGTGTTGAGTGTCAACTGAGGTGCCAGGTGGTTTGCTTGGTACATGATTAATGACCCAAACAAACCATTTTAGAGGCCCTGAGACAGAAAACACCTACACTTTTAAATTCATGGTAGGACCTGGGGGTGAAAACACACAGTGAGGGAAAGAATAATATTGAGTTAACACTGGTAGAATAGGACAGACTCGGATTATACCGCATTTATTTACTTTGTTTAGTAAATTATTACTGACAACCTATTAGAGTGCAGAGATGCTCCTAGACGGTTAGCAAACAATGGAGAGAAAAACAAACATGAGTGTATGTGAACAAACGGTGGAGAGTAAAATAGACATTCACTCTTGTGGTATACTGTAAGCAAGCTGCCTAATGCCTAGTAGTATCTCTGCGATTATTTGCTGAATAAATATTCTTGGAATAGATTTCTACAATAAAATAGATTTTTTAAAATGGTCCTGTCCCATAATCTATTATACGGATGAGTGTTATTTAAGGGAGGTGTTCTCAAGGATAACAAACAGGGTGATTATCTGGACTTCATCATGAGTAAACTAGTAAAGATCTTTATCAGATAGGACATTTGCCATGGCAGAGTCCAACCCAGGAAAAACATCCTGTGAAAGAGCAGTAATCACAAATATTATAAAAAAGCATGCTTTGCTCGACGTTCCATTAGAGCTGGTGGCTTTCAGGATTTTTATTGTTAAAAGAAAAGCCCCGACAAAATCAATTGCCAGTGAAGTTTAGTTCATAATGCCCTCAACTGCAAATGCATCAGCAAAAAGTATTTGCAAGAAGCTTATGTTCTTTAGAGAGTATGAAGAACAAAGGATAGCCTTGATTGGCCCTGCTACAACGGTCAGGCGAGATGTAAAGCCAGGAGATAAAAATTAGACTTGGCAATTAGCTTATTAGATCTTTGACCATGCTGGTTAAAGTCATGGGGTATTGCCAAAGACCCAATTCCAGAGCACAGGATGAGAGACAAGGAGGAAGACAGACTGGCATTGAAGTATCCATAAAATGTTTGATGGTGAAAGCAAGGCAGGGAGACGCACAACAGTTTGAGTGGGGGTAGAAGAGAGAAACGTGAGCCTTTAGGGGCTAGTAATTTTCTGATATTTATTCTTTGCTTCAAGCAGTAGGGTTGTTAGCTTGGATAGTGCCGATTTTAGTGGATATCAGTTTTGATTGGAGCTATGATTAGAGCCAGTTTCACTTTGTAAGCGCTGCTTGATAAAGTGTTCAACAAACCACAGAACCTTCTACATTCTTTTTTTTCAGTAAGGGAACTGTGCTATGCTCATTCTGATTGTAAGAAATGACAAACTGAGGTGTCATTAAGGGATGGAATAGTGAAGGAATCTGTGTACGGATAGGCCCTATGAAGAATGGGAACATTTCTGGTTGTTTTTGAACACAGACCCGCTACCACACCTCTAAGAACCAATAATCTTGTGTTCCCTTAGAAAAACAGGTCTATACCTCTACTGTGACTGCACTGTACCTTAGGTTCAGCCATTCCTGTTTTCTGCTTTTTGTTTCTAGATCCCTTGAGACATTTGCTTCCCTGTTGTCCTACTGTCTTCTCTTTGTGAGTCTTATGTTCAGGACAATGCAAGAGGAAGTATCTGATGGATCCATCCCTCATTTCATTTCTTACTCTGGGCCAGATTAGAAGCCATTGGTTCCGACAGTTCCCTGTTCCAGTCCATTATGGCCAACTTAATAGGTTCCCATGCCACACAAAAAAGGCCACTTATGTAGAAAAAATAGCCTGGGCTTGTTGTTGCAGAAGGAGGTTAGAGTCATGTCAGGTACATTTTTCCATGCAGGGGCAGGTTCCTAAGCTTCTGTGGCACTATGAGATTCAACACAGTAACAGAATTAATAAGCAGATTTGTCTCAGAGGCAGCCTGCAGTTGGAAATTTCATAATGCATTTTTCCCAAGTACTGTTAAGTTTTTTAAATGTAAGAAAGTTCTCTCAGTGATTAAGTAAGTGGTGAAGGTCTGAGTAGTCAGAATTCTCAGGAAAATGTCTGTGGCCATGCAGTGAATACCAGAGAAGATGGGTTAAAATGAGAAGGAAGGTTCATTCTTCTTTCTCTTTTTCATTTGCTGAAGTAGAGTTTTGCTCAGTTTTGGTTAATCAAAATGTCTAGTTTGAGCCACAATCCAACTTAGAGTCCAAACATTGAATTCGAAGAGGTGATTACTGTGAAATTTGGAGCAAGAACAGCCACAAGGGGAAAAATATATTAAAAAATCAGATGCCAACAACAATTCTATGAACTTTAAATAATTTTGTTGGTAGTGCGAGAAGGCTATTGCTTCTGTGAAATTCTGTGCCAACTCTGACATGTTTTGTGTCCCTTCCCCTCGATATACATAACAATTGCCCACAACATGGGTTTCAGATAAAACCTCCCAAATTCTTATGCTTAGCTATGTTGTCAGCTATTTTGTGCTGAGACATGTCCAGAAATGGGCAAACAGTAGCCCAAATGTGGTGCTTTTTAATTTGGAGATGGTCTAGCATTTTCCTCCCCTCTTCCAGTTTAGCATGGGAAGATTGGATTCTGTTTCATTTCATCTGCTATATTGATTTTATGTGCTAAGAATAAAGGCTTGATATACAAATGAATCAATTCCCTTGTCAGTAAAAGGAAATTTCCATCTGTATGTTTCTTTGATTTTATTTTTTAAATAGTGTGCAGGTAATACCAATTTAGAGAAAAGCAATACTATTGCAAGCAATTATTACAATTTCTCCATTTCTACCCACTGTTTTGAAGAGCATGTTGGTGATTCCATTATAAACACAATCTTCTCATCTATAATTGATTTTTCTTTTTTTTGTGGTTTTATCTTGCACTTTTAAATTAAATCTGTTTAACATCCTTTAAATTAGATGAATAAAAATCAAAGCCAAACCTTCTATCTACAAATGTACTTCAGTGCTTCTCTTACTATAAATAGCAATATATTTTAAAAAATTATATAGAACATGATTTTTTCCCACACTGGAGACTAATTCTCTTAGTTTATTTTAAAACAACCAAGATATAAAATTTCAGTGCACTGACTCTGGAAAATCATTTAGTACCCAAGTAATTCAACACACTACCTAAATCTCCAATGGGTTTTTATTACTGTGAAAACTTTTTAAAGGACTTTAATGCCAGATGTTCAAGCAACTCATGTTATATGTGTACTGACTATTTATCTCTCCTTACAGGAACATATAATGTAAAATATCACACTGATTTGTAGAAATGAATAGAAAACATGCCCTAATCTCTCAAATACACAGAGTGAAGTTAATTATGTTAAATTACTTAGCTCCAGGCTAATTACTGCAATTAGGTTCTTAATAGAGGTACCTTCCCATTCCAAATAGTCCTTTTGCCCTTCATTTCAGTTAATGAAGCATGAACTGATCACCTACTAAGTGCCAGAGACTGGGTTGCAAGAGTGAGGATGAATAAATCTTACATAAACATTTGTTGAAGCTGGTAGGGGACAAGGATCTGCAGATAAACAATAGGGTCTGTGAAGATCCCCAGAACGCGTGCCTACACCGTGCGGGTGGACACAGAAGAGGGTCATCTCACACAGGCTGGAGCAGGAAGAGAAGGACTCCTGGCAGGTTTCTCCCATGAGATGGTGTCTGAGATACAAGCTAAAGGATAAGTGATGAGACAGGAGAAGAAGGGATCAGAGTGTGGGGATGGGGGAGGAGACATGAGGTTGGCGAGGAAAGCAGAACCGTGTTTTAAGTCAATGCAGCAGCTCGAGCTGAAATACAGGCTGGAGAAATGGCCTGGGTGTGAAAGAAACCACGTCAGAAGTGCAAGCATGAGGTGAGGAGTCATAGGAGGTAGCGTTAGTCAGGGTCATGTCAGCAAGACCTGGGTGTTTGATTCAAGATCAGGAGTGGAGGGAGAACAGAAGAAAGTGTCAGGGGTCTGTTTCTCGCAGGGGTGATGAGAAGGGTGGTCATTATATCACTGACAGGTTTGGAGGGGCAAGGGTACTGAGTGCTTCAGTCCTGACTGAGACCTGGATTAACAAATTGAATAATGAATTGAACTTATCTGTGTGTTATTACTAGCTACCCTCAATTTTTTTTTCTGTATTTTTCTTCAAATATCTCAAGGTTCTCTTGCTTGCAGTTTTTTCTTTTAATTTTCAATTGAATTATAATATGCATGCTGGAACGTTCATATGTGTAGTCACGTGTTTATCTCCCCCTGTGTACATTTCATTGAGCTGTAATCTTATGATTTTTGCTCAGCTCAATTTTTTTTCCAAAGTGAGCAAACCTGTGTAAATAGAACACAGATCAAGAAGCAGAATATGTCCAGCCTTATAGAAAGCCCCATCTGAGGGCCTTGTAAAGTTAAGCCTGAGATTGACTTTCTGTGAAAATGATATTTTTCAGGCGGCCCATTATTTTTGGCAAGGGGCAAAAACAGATGAAGCTGAAATTTAAGTTGGCAGGAGTGCTGCAAGGCAGGAAATTTATTGAAGCTGTTGATACTGTACATGGCAAAGGTCACATCTCATAGAAAGTGAAGGTTAAGCTGTTTGTACATGAATTGGTAACATAAGGGACCTAGGTTAGCCAGTTGGATGGGAAGGGCTTTGTTTCCCCTTACATAGTTGACCAGCTGAGATGCTGTGTTTTATCATGTCTGAGATGCAATTTTTTTCCCTGTATTTTAATATCCCTTAAATTGGAATACGCCTTGCAGTTGATGTTAAATTATAGCCCCGCAGCTGAAACTCCGTTGACGTTGCCTTCATATGCTTGAACTTGGTCTTAGCTAAGGCTGTCACTAGGTCAGCTGAGCCATGTGTACTACTACTCTCATACATGATGGTGTCTTGGAAAGCAAGAGAAATGGCCCATCCTTCAGAGCAGAAGAAAGAAATTGCAGATCATGGTTGACTGGTGTGATTGATTTAGCCAGGACTATTGGAGATGCATTAAATGATGATTGGCATGCAAGTTCCAGCTGCCATTGGACAGGAGCCCCTACACTTCCAGTGGCCTGGGACTCAAAGAGAAACAGGCAAAACTGAGTTGAGTCAAGTAGGGGAGGGTTAACATAGCAAAACTCACAAAATGAGCTCGGATGAAAATTCTGTGGAAAATAGACCATAGACATTGACATTTTCAAGGGGGAAATGTGATTGAGAAGAGTTAGATTTCATATGTGATGGAGTTTTAGCAACACCTTAAGTTGTACATTTTTTTTTTTTACATTTTGCACAAATAAAAGTGTCTAAAATGTTTGCCTAAATAAATGTAAGATAATTCAATAAGTGCAAAACAGTTCTAAATGATAAGAAAACACTGACATAGTTTTAACTGAAGCATTTTTATTATTTTTGCTGTTCTTGGGGTTATGATAAATAATGGTGTGTTTTACTACAGTCTGTTAAAATAAAATATTAGACAAGATATTATTTAGAGGATTTTATTTGAGCAGATTATGATTCATTATTCAGGCAGCATCCAAGCTGCATGTGGGAGCCTGAGTGTGGAAAAGAAAAATAGAGGGCAAACTAAGAAAGGTTCTGATTGGCTGACATTGAGTTTCCATTTTACATATGTTTGTTTATCCATTCTGATAAGCTATCTCTACTGGACTGACACTAAATAATTATTAGGTGCTGCTTATCTACACTTCTATACAGGACATTCCATTGTTCTAATTTCTTGGAAATCCTCTGCAGATCATTGTTTTTTGCCTTCAGGAAAATCTTTTCTTGGAAATGGTCCCTCTCAGCAATGCCCAGTGTGGGTGGCCATTTATTTTACTTAAGTTGATGGTGTCTTAGATTTGATAAAGTACAGTCCCTCTCTCCTGTCTTAGTTTGCCAGGACTGATATAGCAAAGCACCACAGATTAGCTGGTTTAAACAACAGAGATGCATTAGTGTACATTTTTGGAACGTACAAGTGTGAAATCAAGGTGTTGACAGGGCTATGCTCCCTTTTAGAGGGAGAAGCCATTCTGTGCCTCACCTCTGGCTTTTGGTAGGTGGCCAGCAATCCTTGGTGTTCTTGGACCTGTGGCAGCAAAACACAATCTCTGTTTACTTCATATGGCTGTCTGTCTCTCTTCATTTCTCCAAATTTGCTCTGCTTACAACTGTGACAGCCTTACTGGATTAAGGGACCCTCATCCCAACTCACGCTTAATCAGCAGAATCCTCTGCAACCCTTTTGTGGCACACTAGTCCCTGAACATGGCTGTATTCATTAGGGTTCTCTAGAGAAACAGAATTAACAGGGAACACTCACAAATATAAAATTTATAAAAGTGTCTCATGTGACCATGGGAACACAGAGTCCAAAATCCGCAGGGCAGGCTGTGAAACCGACGACGCCAATGGAGGGTCTGGGTGAACTCCACAGGAGAGGCTCACCAGCCGAAGCAGGAAGTGAGCCTGTTTCTTCTGAATCCTCTTTAAAAGGTTTCCAGTGATTAGATTAAGCATCACTCATTGCAGAAGACATGCACCTTGGCTGATTACAAATGGAATCAGCTGTGGATGCAGCTGATGTGATCATGATCTAATTCTATGAAATGTCCTCATTGCAACAGACAGGCCAGCACTTGCCCAACCAGACAAACAGGTACCACAACTTGGCCAAGTTGACACTTGAACTAGACCATGACAGTCCACCCCTTGTCAACTTGGCAGCTATGTGCATCACCTTAAACAGTATTAAAGTGGCACAAATTCTCTTATTGCTGTGGACCTATGAATCTCAAAAACAAGTTATCTGGTGCCAATATGCAAAGGAGAGACAGTCACAGGATTCATAGGAAGAAATTGGAAGGAAAACCTGCAGGGTAAACACCATTGGATTTCAAAGTCTGAAAGTCATTTATCCTTCAGTTCTAGAAAGTGGCAGTCAGTCCTACCCTTTCCAAGTGCCTATGCAGTAGCACGCCTCTTTCCAAATCAACCTCGGGGAACATTGAGGAGACCAACTTTTTATTGGCTCCACTCTTTCTAGGCATTGGGGCCACACCTGGGCTCTCTGCCATTTCTGGGGCACACATTCAAGCCCTCCATGTGGTGGCAGCCAGGCTTTCCCCAGTCCCCAAGGAGCATGCTGTACCTTCTCAAAGGCCTGAGGCGGCACAACCTTCCACTGCAAGGAAATGGGAGACACATCCTCTGCCCTCAGGGCAAATGTACCCTCTCCATGTGTATGGGTGGGTCCACTCTCCTGGCTGAGGTTTCTTGGTTTCAGACTCCAGCTTCCATATTTCTCACTCTGCAAACTCCAATTTGTCCCTTTTGTGTCCCACTTTGTCCAGATCGGCTGTGGTTCTGTTTATATCAACAGTCTCTTCAAGCACCCCAGGACTCCTCCATCATTCTCTTCACAGTTCCTCCAAAATCTTCCCCTTAGCCATTCACAAAACCATTCCACATATCTGGTATTTGCAAACTGCAGGAGTACCCCACTCTCCGGTACCAAAATCTGTTCTAGTTTGCTAGCTGTCGGAATACAACACACCAGAGACGGATTGGCTTTTAATAAAAGGGGATTTATTTCATTGGTTTTTCAGAGGAAGGCACAGGATGATCTCTACTGGCCTTCTCTCCAGACCTCTGAGTTCCAACAACTTTTCCAGGGTGATTTCTCTCTGCATCTCCAAAGCCCTGGGCTGAGCTGCAAGTGCTGAGATGAGGTATGCTGCACTGCTTGGGCTGTACTACGTTGAGCTCTCTCATTTAAGCACCAGCCAATTAAATCAAACATCATTCATTACAGCACCTCTTAGCCGACTGCAGATGTAATGAGCACCAGATGAGGTTCGCGTACCATTGGCTCATGTCCACAGCAACAGAACTAGGCACGTTCATCTGGCCTTGTAGTAGTTAGGGTTCTCTAGTGAAACAGAATCAACAGGGAACACTCGCAAATATAAAATTTATAAAAGTGTTTCACGTGACCGTGGGAATGCAGAGTCCAAAGTTTGCAGGGCAGGCTGTGAAGCCGATGATTCCAATGGAGGGTCTGGACAAACTCCACAGGACAGGCTCAGCAGCCGAAACAGGAAGAGCCTGTCTCTTCTGAATCCTCCTTAAAAGGCTTCCAGTGATTAGACTGAGCATCACTCATTGCAGAAGACACTCCCCTAGGCTGATTACAAATGGAAATCAGCTGTGAATGCAGCATACATGCTCATGATCTAATTCTAAGAAATGTCCTCATTGCAACAGACAGACCAGCACTTGCCCAACCAGACAAACAGGTGTCAAGTTGACACATGTACCTGACCATGACAATGGCTAATGGAAAAACAGCAGCTAACGTTTTTTGAATACTACTTATGCCTGTAGTATTCCGATAAGTGATTTAACTGCAATAATTTTCAATACTAACGGCTATAGATTTGGTTGTTATTATTTTCATTTCATAGACTAAGCGACTTGGCAAACATCACCCAGATTTTCAGTGGCAGAATTGGATTTTCAAACCCATGCTGTATGATTCCAAATGCCCTGAAGTTAACTGCTATGCATATTGCCTCATATAAATTAGCTACCAGGGAATGTTTTCTAATCAGCTGTATCATGGCAAATACAGATGTCAAACTTAACTGTAAGGAGAGCTTAAAATTTGGGGAGAAAAATTGCAAGTCAAAGACACTTACAGTGCTTGTGTTACTCTAGTGCAGAAGTAAATGAGCGGTCACACTTTCAAGACATGGAATTCACTCTCTGTCTCCTTAACATTTCACTCATTTAAAGAGCAGCAAGGTCATTGTACAAAGGCAGTCTGAAGATGTCTTGATGCCCAGTCCCTTTACATGCCTCATTTCAAAGCCTACTTTGTTTAAAGAAAGAAAAATACAAAAAGAAGGAAAGTCAACATTCTACTAAAACCTATGTGATTGGAGTTCTTTAGCTCCAGTTTATACATTCACTTTTGGTAGGCCTTTAATAAACTTAGGAGCTTTGTTCTGAATCCCAGCAGAATTAAGTTTATAAATAAATAAAATTTACTAAAGGATTTAATGTGTACAATTAGACATCAACGTCTCCTTCTACAATGGAGAGGAAAGATTTCTCGTCTTTTCTCTCGTACTGCACAGAAAGGATCAGTCAGGCTAATCATTCTGTTGCTTTGGTTTAATCACAAAGGGACAATTGATCAGAAAATTTCCCCCTTAACTGATTCTTTTGGAGTCACCACAGTCTTGGCATTTCTTGGCAATGCCTGCCATCTTCCCTTTTCAGATGCTCTGAGAATATCAGTATCTATAATTAGTTTTGAGTTGAAGATATAAGGTCTGGGAAGAAGTCAGAATCTTAGAGTTGGACTGAGTTGTATTACTATCGAATGACCATCTCATGTCTCATGTCAATCTCATTGCTTATCTCACACCTTGTCGGAGATTATCACCTCCCTTCTTCCCCCAAGTTCTGCCTGGGAGCATACTGCCTCACCTTGCTCCCCATAAGCTAACTGTTCATGAGAAGGTGGTTGGAGGAGATCATGAAAGCCACTATTTGTTGAGCACTCACTAGGTACTAGGCACTGAATGAAAGTGATTTGCATGTATCACCTTAGTTGCCCTATGATTCTGTCTTATCCAATCTGCGAATGAAAATTCTAAGCTCCAGAGAATTTGTGTCATTTATCCAAATTATGTCGGAGTCACTTGAACCTAACTTTTTCAGGCTCTAGATCACGTGATCTTAATCACTATATTGTTTTTAAAAGAGCACAAAAATTTGAATAGATCATCTTGGTTCATAGCCTGCTTCAGCTTTTTAATATACTTCCTTATGCAAGCTTCTTCACTAGCCTGTTAGGGTTTCCATATAGTGAAACTTGGGATAATAGACTTGCTGAAGTTGTGCAATGAATACTCAAGATAACATATGCCAAGCAACTGGATTAGTACCACAAAAATGTTAGGTACTGCAGACAGAGTTAACTTCTCTCCCAAATTCCCTTTCTCCTGTGTGGTTCCTAGCATAAGCTTACTGTCTGTGTCAAGATAGTTTTGCCCCTAATGCCGATAGTGAATTTTTAGATTGATGCTAGAGAGCCTTTCCAAGCACCTTTTTTCCCTTCTCATTAGGTGTCTTTGAAAGGCCAGGAGATGATAACCTCATCTCTGTTTTCCAACCCAAGGGAGGGGCTCATCTGTTACAAACATTGGCTTTTCCAAGAGGAAGGCAGGTCTGTAGAAAACCATTCAGGACAGGTAGCTGTAACTGTCTCATGCAGACAGCCTAGTTGATGATGTCTGCCCTCACTAGTCATGGAGAGAGCCCAGAGAGGAATGCAATCTATCTCTCCTACTCCAGATTGACTCCTGATTATTCTGAACAAATAAAGCCATCAGCAATAGAGCTTAAATCATTAAGTATACATTTGTCAGAGGGTTGAGCATGAACCTCAAAAGACCCCCTTAACCCTCAAGAGTTAATAACCTGGATTTATTTCATTTGGGTACAAAATGGGGGCCAGGAATGATATAGTTTAGGTAGTGTCTTTTAAGTGTCTCATCATGACCATTCTTAATCCTTCAATTCTTCCCGAGAACTATTATCCATGGCTCCTGGGAATAAGACTGCAGACTTTACAAGGAAAGATTTAAGGATGTTAGGTTTTGAGGTTTGCTCTGCTAGACTTGCTACCAGTATATTCCCAGAGTGCATGCCAATTGTATTGGATGGGGACATTGAAAAAGTGCATCAATAGTATGTGGCAGTGGTGGCAAAAATAATTTCTTCCTTTTAGAAACGGTTGTAGCTTTCTTGATAACTCTAAGAACAATTAACTAATTGGTCAGTTGACTCTGGACCTGCCAGTTCCACCATAGGCTAAAAATTCTGAATATGACAACTAAAGTGCAGACAAGACCTAGCGAAGAACCATGCTAGATACATGACTTGTATGTACTCATTGAGTGTATATAAAAATCTGCCATCACTCCTTTATTTAGGTGAGGGAACTGAAGAAGAGGAAGAAGACGCTGACTGGTAGAAAAGCTAGAAATTTCCATCCAGGTGTTGTCTTTGGGGTCTAAGACCTTCTTTATTGTCTCACTGTTTATCCCTATTTATGCCCTTATTTCAAAAGTGAACTGTGACTGTATCTGCCAAGAAGTGATCTGATTACCACTGCTATAATAAGAAGGCAATGACTTCTTGAATAAATAGAAAAGGAATGGGTTGGAGTGGTCCCAAGAAAAAAATAAATTCTTCTACAGTTATTGGACTTTGCAGATTTTGGTGACTGGGAGCAAAATCTAAATCTTCTCTTTTCAGGTGATCCTATATTTCATTTTTTTGTTTAAAAATTGACATTTTGCTGTAAAGTAACTTCATCATCACAAAATTGTACTACTACCTTTGGGACCTTTTGAAAATGGTATTGGACAATCAAAGGGGTTGCCCTTAAGTGTTTAAAATTTCAATTGTTGTGATTATGAAAATGGATAACTTGTCCTACCCAGCAGTACTTGGCCACTTAATATATAAGTTTAGGGCTTGAACTCAAGTTGGCATGTAAAATTTTCATTCAGGAAATTATATGTTTTCGCACTTAAAGATGAAATTGTAATAGAGAATTAGATATGTATAGGATAGCAATGAGGATGAGCACTGCTTTCCTTACATGCCAGACAACCTGTGGTGGAGACGTGGAGAGGAATAGACCCCCATCCTCCAGGAGCACACAGTCCCGTTGAGGAGATGGCAGCAGCATGCCAGCCTTGATACTGAAGGTAACATGGTACCCACTCGGGTGCTGGGTTGAGTCTCTGCTCTGGCATCTCCTCTATCATAGAGCTCCAATGTTGAAAACAAGTCCAATTAAGATGTCTCATCTTTTACCTTTTTCTTCTTTTCTAATAGTCTCCTAAAAGTGGAAATAAGAATGTAGAACTTGCTACAAAGAGACCTCTGTTCTTTTTAAAATTCTAAACTAAGACTTCTATCCTGATGATGTTCATAGTTGAGTCACACCCAGGGCAGCCCTGTTCTTTGATTTGGAACCATGCAATGACCTGTTTGTATCTGTACAACCATGAGCCACTTAAGAGCTTGCTCAACGTTGGGAGCTAACATTTGATTGCTTTATCAGGGTGGTCTTAGCTATGCCCTAATGCTATATGGTCTTCTCTGGCCTCAGAAGACTTGAAATGGAATCCAATACCATCTTTAACCCTGGTGTTCCCCAGCCAGTTTTCCAATCATCACAGAGTGAATAGAGGCAAGAAAACAATTATTCAGACAAGAAATTCTAGTTGAAGATCCTGACTTCCTCCCCTACAGGTTGTGCGATGTTACTCAAGGTCTGCATGGAGTCATTGTAAAATGTAACTTCCATAACTGCTTACATGCGTGCAGTGAGGAGTCAATGTGGTGTCCTGAATGTCAAGCCCATAGAAGTTACTCAGTATTCAATTTCTTCCTTCTTTCTCTCTGAAAATTAAAACTCCATTTAATTGTCAAATGATGACTGACAGGACCAAGCTGATTCATCTTTAGTAACTTTCCCGGAGGCCCTGGACCCTGCAACTACAAATTAATGAGTACTAGAATGATACCACTTAGCTGCCATCATGGATTACCAAAATAAAAGATGGTTTTATGTCAAAGGGCAAAATGTTTTCTGTACGGCTGACTTGTATATAAAAATCCATAGAGAATTTCACCACTATACAAAATATTTTTATCATAAAGAATCATTTGAAAATGACCAGATGTGTAGCCTACATCAGGCTCCTCTCACATCTCCCCCAAATATAAATTATGTGAAATAATCATTTGCTTTTGATAAAGCATTGAATGCCATTCTATGTGGTTTAGTTTTTGTGTTGGACCAGCTCAATCCCTCTATTCTTGGAGGAAAATAAAAGGGTGAAGAAAAATTACTTCTTCTGAATAAATAATTAATTTAACAAATTTTTAAATTTGTTAATTAATAAATTAATTTATTCTGAGATATAAATCCCTTCTTTCCAAGTGAATTTTTAGTATATCTTGTCTGAGGATAGTGGGTCAGTGCCTCTGGTAACTTCTTAGAAATAGTATTTGGCTTTTTAGCTCCTAAAACACCAAGAATAAAAAACTAAATGAGATGTGTATTTAGTTACAAGAACCTCAACATCCCCAGCTCCCCAAATCTCTGCATAATCACATTGCATCCTACCTAGGAAGTGACAATTTTACTTTGGAAATGTTACATTTATAAGTTATCTTAGCTTGTCTGAAAACAGTAAATAATCTCTTTGATAATTAACTCATAGTACTCCCTTTTCTTGGTTTTAAAAGTTAGTAACACCTCTCCTACAGAAATCTCATTTAAATAATTCATTTATATATCCCAGTTCTTCTCTGTCCTTGTCCCCCTTTTATCCCTTATTATAGTTTGTGTGTGTGTGTGTGTGTGTGTGTGTGTGTGTGTGAGAGAGAGAGAGAGAGAGAGAGAGAGAGAGAGAGAGAGAGAGAGAGAGAGAGAGGAGCATGTAATAAAAGCATGTCAAAATGTTTAAACAATCGGATCATTCTGGCATTCTAAGGCTGTGTATGCTTTTGCATAGAACCTTCTCACATTCTCTTAAAAGTTCTCCAGTATCAAGTTTTCCCTTATAATACATTCATATTTTTAGGGCATGCTTTATGACATAGGTGTGAGTGTATATGTATATATGTGTGTGTGTATATGTATTATGTATATATATGTATATATGTAATATGTATATATGTGTATGTGTATTTTTATATATTTATATACACATATATCCCAAGAAACTTTCAAAACTGGTTCCTTCTAAAAGCAATGTGATAATGTTATTGAATATGTTCTTCTGGACATTGTAAACCTGCTGGATACGAATAAAACTATTTCAACCTGCTAGTAACAGCCCTTGGTGCCCTCCTGAGATTTCACATACATAATTTGGCTGGTCATCCAAGTGCCATGGTCACATTAGCCAAAAGAGAAACAAGGGAGCCTTCAGATGTATACCTCCCAATTTTCAACAATACTAAATAGTTGAGCTACAAAGTGAATACTTTGTAATGAATTTTTGAAATGTTCTTTTGCATCTACAATCTGGGATTGCATATTTCCTTGCAGTCATCCATGGTTCTGCCAAATCCTGTATATTAAGGGATTAGCCTAATTGTTTCCATGAGCATTTCCTCTGTTCTGGTTAGAATTGAGAATTAGATGTCTATCCACAAATACCAGTTTCATTATTTTATGGATGAGTTCAAGTTTTATATTTATTCAAAGCAGAGCGACATCAGGTCAATATCTTATGAGATGACATCAGCTCGTATTTCAAAATCATGGGTGCTTCCAATTTACATATTCTCTCATTGTAAAATGTATTTGCATGACATTTGTCTTTTTTTTGATTCAATAGTTTTTTTCTTGTAAGGTTTTCTAGAGGTGACGAACTTTCATTAAGGGAACAAATGACTTTTTCTCACAGTCCTAGAAACGAATCCCAAGAGATTGAGAGATAACATAAACAGATACAAAACATCTCTGATAATATTTCGAAAAACTGAAGACATTTGAGATATGTGGCTTCTAAAGGGAAATCAAAAGAAAGGGGTAACCACTGCTAGTGTAGAAAGTTGACATATACAGTGACAAAAATATTTATATACAAGACAGTTTAAAAACAAAACAAAAATTTCTGAGTCAATTAGGAGGAAATTGAGATTTTGTAGAGGAAACTGAAGTTCTATGCATCTAAAATTTCAATCTCCCAACTCCATACTCAATTTCTATGTAGTTGTGAAATTCTATCATAATTGACATAACATTCTTAGAAAGTGGGCAGGTGGAAATATTTGGGATAACCCACGTCCATCATAGTTGTATCAGTAATCATTTTAATGATTGTCAGAGGATTGTATAGCATACCTTATACTTATTATTGAAATGACTAATGCCATTAGGTTCTAAACATTTTCTAATATGCATTTACAATTTTATGTGTGCATAATACATATGTAATAATTCCATGTCCAAGTTTTACAAGATTATACCAGGAGTCTACTGTATATATTTACATATATTTCAAAAGTTATATTTCATATGAAATATTCAAAAATTTTAAACAATATGTGTGGACCAAAAGCTATCGTCCTTTTATTTTTTTGGTGCATGGTCCGGGAATCGAACCCGGTTCTCTGGCATGAAAGGCAGGCATTCTAACCACTGAACTACCCGTGCACCCTATCATCTAGTTTTAAATCCATGAAAATCTCAAACCCAACAAGTGCTTACTCTGAAGGATGGTGAGTGTTTGGTAATATTTAATAATATTAAAATATTGTTGTAAACATTGTACATGTCTGGAGCCAGTTTTACATTCAGATCATATAAGTTTGTTTTTATAACTTTTTAAATAAATAGTTTGTTAAAAGAGTGAATTTTAAAGCTTAAATTGAAGGGAAGCTTACTTGTCATCATGCTGTCACAGGACTTAGGTGCCTTCGGTACCCCCCTTAGCATACTGGGCTTCCGTTTTTTTTTTTGTAAATTAGATAAGGTCGTGGGTTTACAGGACAATCATGCATAAGATACAGGATGCCTATATACCACCCTATTACTAAACCTTACATTATTTTGGTATTTTTGTTAAAACTGATGAAAGCACACTTTCATAATTGTACTATTAGCTACAGTTCATGGTTCAATTTAAGTTTCACCATTTGTGTACTTTGGCTCCAGAGATTTTTAAAAAAATTTTTCTTCTATTATGATACATATAACCTAACATTACCCCCTTTAACCTCATTCAGACATACATTTAAGTGCTGTTAATTAAGTTCACAATATTATGCTAGATCACCAGCCTCATTACCAAAACATGCCCAAGTTTCACATAGGACCGCTGTGTATTGTACGATTAACTTCCCAAACCTTATTCCCCTGGTAACTTATAGTCTATATTCTGATACTGTTGGTTGGTTTATTCTAATTATTTCACATCAGTGATATCATAAAATGTTTGTCCTCTTGTGTCTGGCTTATTTCACTCATCTTGCTGTCTTCATGTTGTCCTGCCTACCAGAATTTCATTCCATTTCACTGCTGAACAGTATTCCATTGTATGGATATGCTACTTTCGTTTATCTATCCATCGATGAATGGACACTTGGGTTGCTTTCATCTTTTGGTAATTGTTTATAATGTTGTTATAAACATTGGTGTGCAAATATCTGTGTGAGCCCCTGCTTTCAATTCTTTTGGGCATATACCTAGCAGTGGATGGCTAGGTCATATGATAATTCTTAATTTTCTGAGGAACTGACAAACTGGCTTCCACAGGGACTGCACCATTTTATATTGCCATCAACAGTGGATGAGTATCCTTGTTTCTCCATATCCTTTCCAACACTGTTGACTTTATATATTTTTATTTTTATAAGAAGTTATTTTAATGGTTGTGAAGTGGTATCTCATGGTAATTCAATTTGAATTTCTTTGGTGGCTAAGGATGTTGAGCATCTTTTCACGTCCTTTTTAGGAGTTTGTATATCTTCTCTGGAGAGATGTCTATTACAGACTTTTGCCCGTATTTCAATTGGGTTCTTTGTCTTTTTAATTTGTTATATTTCTTTCACGATAAAGTCATTTGATGCACAGAAGTTTTTTAATTTTGATGAGGTCATGATTATCTATTTTTCCTTTTGTCACATATGCTTTGGGCATAAAGACTAAGACACCATTGGCTAACACAAGTTCCTGAAGTTGATTCCCTACATTTTCCTTTAGGAGTTTGATAGTTTTGGCTCTTATATTTAGAACTTTGATCTATTTGAGTTGACCTTTTTACAGGGTGTGAGTTAGGGATCCACTTTTTTTTTTTTGACAAATGGAGATCGTTTTCCCAGCACCATTTGTTGAAGGGACTGTTCTTTCCCAATTGAGTTGTCTTTGCCCCCTTCTAAAAAAATTAGTTGGCATGAAATGTGAGGGTCGATTTTTAATTCTTGATTGTAGTCCATTGGTTTATATATCTGTCCTTTTGCCAGTACTATGCTGTTTTCATTACTGTGGCTTTATAGTAAGTTTTAAGATGGAAAAGTGTGAGTCCTCCAACTTTCTTCTTATTCAAGATGGTTTGGGTAGTTAGGCCTCCTCATTCTTTCATATAAATTTCATGATTGGCCTTTCCATCTCTGCATGATAGGTTGTTGGAATTTTTATTGGGATTGCATTGAATTATAAATCTCTTTTGGTACACATGACAACTTAACATTATTTGGTCTTGCAATCTACGAACATGGACTGTCCTATTTAGTTAGAGTATCTTTGATTTCTTTTAGCAATATTTTGTACTTTGCTGAGTAGAAGTCCTTTACATCTTTGGTTTGACTTATACCTAGATATTTAATTCCTTTAATTGCTATTGTAAATGGATTTTTTAATAAATTTCTTTTTCTGATTGTTCATTACTAGTGTATAGAAATACTACTGTTTTTTGGATGTTGATATTGTACCCTACCACATGGCTGAATTCATTTATTAACTCTAGGAAATTTGTTGTGAATGTTTCAAGATTTTCTGTATAAAGGATCATGTCATCTGCAAATAGGGAAAGTTTTACTTTTTCTTTTACAATTTGGATTCTACTCATTTCTTCTTTTTGCCTAATTGCTCTGGCGAAATCTTCCAATATAATGTTGTATAACAGTAGTGACAGTAGGCATTCTTGTCTTGCTCCTTGTTTTAGAGGGAAACTTTTTAGTCTTTCACCATTAAGTGTGGGGATATCTGTGAGTTTTTCAATTACAGTGTTTATCATATTGAGATAGTTTGCTTCTATTTTAGTTTTCTAAGTGTTTTCATCCAGAAGGGGTGCTGAGTTTTGTCAAATGCCTTTTCTGCATCAATTGAACTGATAATTTTTTTGTCTTCTCTCAGTTAATGTGGTGCATTACATTACTTTATGTGCTTATGTTGAACCACACTTGCATGCCTAGAATAAATTCTACTTTGCATTGTGTATAATTTTTTCAGTGTACGTTTGGATTTGGTTTGTTATTGTCTTGTTGAGATTTTTTCCATCTATACTCAAAAGAAATTTTTCCTGTAATTTTCTTTAGGTATCTTCTAGGAATTTTTTCCACTTCATCCACATTGCTATTTCTGATTATAGTTACTAATGTCCTCTCTCTTTTTTTTCTTTGATCTAGCTTCAATTTTTTTTATTAAAATAGATTTTCAGAGAAACAAGTTTTGGTTTTGTGGGTTCTATTATTTTTAAAAATTTTTCTATTTCATTTATATCTGCTCTAATATCTCTTATTTTCTACCTTTTACTTGCTTTAGGTTTATTTTGCCCTTCTTTTTCTAGTTCTTCCAGTTTAGGTTAGGTCTTTGATTTGAAATCTTTATTCTTTTTTTAATGTAAGCATTTAGTGCTATAAATTTCCTTCTCACCACTGCCTTTATTGCATTCCATAAGTTTTGGTACGTTGTTTCATTTTTATTCACCTTGATATTCCCATTTTCATCCATATCAAGATATTTCCTAATTTCCGTTCTGATTTCCTCTTTAATCCCACTGATTAAGAGTATGCTGTTTCAGTTCCACATATTTGTGAATTTTCCATTTTTCCCTGTATTTCCGATTTCTAGCTTCATTCCATTGTGGTCAGAGAAGACATATTTTATGATTTCAATATTTTTTAATTAAAGACTTGCTCTGTGTCCTGAGGTATGGTCTGTCCTGGAGAATGACCCATGCACACTTGAGAAGAATGCATATTTTTTTGTTGTTGGGTTAAGTATTCTATATATTTCTGTTATGTGTAGCTGTTTCAGAGTATCACTAGTGTCTTACATTTCATTCTTGATCTTCTGTTGAGATGTTCTAACCAGTATTGAAAATGGTTATGTTAAATCTTCTCCTATTAATGTAGAACCATCGATTTTTCCATTCAAATCTGGCATTTGACAACTCTATATGTTGTTTTGAAGAAAGATATTTTGGGTCTCTGATGTTAGGCACATATATATTTAAAAATGTAAAATTTACTTTTGAATTGACCCCTTTATTAGTACATAATGACTGTGTTTGTCTCTTGTAACTGTTTTTTACTTAAAGTCTATTTTATCTGATATTGCTATACTCAAGCTTTCTTTTGGTTACTACTTGTCTGACATATTTTCCCCTAGCTTTTCACCTTCAACCTACTTATGTATTTGAGTTTAAGGTAAGTTTCTTGTATACACCATATAGCTAGGTCATGCTTTTTTATCCTTTTGGCCTATCTGTGTCTTTTTACCAGAAAGTTTATGCCATATATGTTTAAAGTCACTACTGATAATGCAGAAATATCTTATGCCATTTTTCTATTAGTCTTTTTTGTAAATCTTATACCCTTTTGTCTCAATTATTCTGCTAGTGCCTAGGTTCATATATATTTTATATGTTTTATTGTACAATATTCAGTCCCTTTTAACTTCTATCTAGATATGATTTTCATATATTTTCTTTGTGTTTAACATCTGATTAATATATATGTATATATATAAAAGTATTTAACATATAATAAATAGATAAATAAGGACATAACAGATATTTTATTTGATACCAACATAACTTCAATAGTATACACATACAATTCCTACACCCTTCCATCCCTTATCTTTTTTGTAAGTTCCAGATTATATCTTTGTGTACTGTATGTCCAAAGCCATAGATTGATCGTTACTTCTTATATATATGCATTTTTGAACCTGTGGGAGCTAAGGAGTGAAGTTACCTACCAAACAATACAAAACATAACTATTTATAACTTTCCATTGGTTACATTTACTATAGGTCTTCATTTCTCTGTGCTGCTTTGAACCACTGTTTAGTGTCCTTTCCTTTCAGTCTGAAGAATTCCCTTTAGCATTGTTCTTAATACCAATTGAGTGGTGATGAATTCCCTCAGACTTTACGTGGGAAGGTCTTAATCTGATCCCTTAATTTTGAAAGAAAGTCCTGTCAGTATTGGTTGGCAATTGTTTCCTTTCAGCACATTAAATATTTCAACATTTAGCCTTGTTTCCATGGTTTCTGATGATAAATTGGCACTTGATCTCATTGGTACCCCCTTGTACTTAACACATGGCTTTTCTCTTGCAACTTTCATAACTGTCATCCTTGGCATTTGATTGGTTGATCAGTTTGTGACATGGGATATATGTCCCCAAATATCTACAATTTAAGAATCCCCAATTGATACTCTTGTATGTACATATTCCCATCTTTTGCTAAGTTGGGAAATTTTCTGTCAGTATTTTTCTCGGAATATCCCTTCTTCCCCTTTATCTCTACCTTCTCCTTTTGGTACTCCCATAATGTGTGTATTGGTATGCTTGATGGAGCCTCCAGGGTCTCTTATGCGATTTAATATTTTATAATTTTTAATTCTTTTTGTTCCTCAGCCTGATGTACTTCAATTGTCTTATCTTCAAGTTTGCTGATGCATTCTTCTGCCAGCTCTAATCTGCTGTTGAAAGTTCCTGGGAAGTTTTCATTTCACTTATTGTAGTCTTCAACACCATAGTTCTGTTTGATTGCTTTTTAACATTTCTATCACTTTATTGACATCCTCATATTGTTCATTCACTGTTATCCTGCTATCATTTAGTTTTCTCTGCATCTTTCTTTATCTCCTTGAGCATATAGAAGATAAGCTTTTAAAGTCTTTCTTCTGGCATGTCCACAGTCTGGTCTTCTTTACTGACATTTTTAGGAATTGTATTCTCTTTCTTTGGATGGGCCATCGTTTCTCATTTCTTTGTCTTGAAATCTTATTTTGTACAGTCTGCATTTTAATATTTGAAATCTTAAATCAGGTATTTATTCATTGGGATATATGTTTCTTCATTTTGTAGCCAGATGGTAGTATGACAGATTTTCTTGAGAGTCAGCCCACCTATCAGGAACATATACCCCAGATGAATACAATGTTTAAAATCCCCCTGCTATTTTCTGACCATATGTCATGTCCTAGGCTTGAGATTCCTTGTAGCCTTAGCAGTGCTTTTGTCTATTTGAGTTTAAATGCACCCTCTGCTTCCCAGAAGACAGAACTTCTCCTTCTTCTGGCTGTTCCACTGTCAGACTTAAAGCAGATAAACCTTTTACACAGGCCACCTGCATCAACAGTTTCTTACATTGCTTTCTTTGTCTCAAGCTAGTTTTTACATGGAGGGCAAATTCTGGAAAGTGGGCCTGCTGACATGGAATTTCCCAACTCATTCTCTCCCAGCTGGAAGCAGGCCAATGACCCACATAAACTCTGCCAGTAGCTACAGACTGCCATAGAGAGGGGAGGGAAGGAAGGGCCAGGAGGGCTCCAGGAGCATCTTCAATGGTTAGTCAAAGCTGCTTTGCTCATGAGGGCCTTTTAATTCCCCTCCACTGCCTTTTTCTGGGAGTGTTGGAAGAGTCGCCACCCTCAGAGCTGGGCCCCTAGCTGTCCGAAATAGCTAATCCGAGTCTGTGATCAACAATTATCTAGTGCTCACACCAGATCTTGAGGAAATATATTTTTATGTGTCTGGTGCCAACAGCATACACCAGTTGCTGGACCCCAATACTGCCAGCCACAAGAGTGAGGGATAAATTATGGTCCACTCTGCACAGGGAGAGCAATTTACTGGTATTTACCAGCCTCTTCCTCCTACTCTTCCCTAGATATCGTACTGTGCTCTACTGGACTCTGGAGTTTTGAAATAGTTGATAAGATCAGTTCCAGATGGTTTTACAGTTGCTCTGGTGAAAGCACTATTTCCTGGAGCTTCCTTTTCTGCCGTCTTCCCATAATTCTTTCCCTGCACTTACTCTTATTATAACACTTCTCAGGTTTTATTATCATGCTTTTTTGTCCCACTCTCTCTAAGTCCAAAATTAAGCTTCCTACCTATCACCATGTTCTAGTTTTAGCAAAACTGCTGACACATATAGATGCTCAATAAATATTTATAGAGTTGCACAATAGATGTAAGAATATTATTCTGTGGTCCTTCTGCTATTGCCGGTAACACTTACTTGGAGCCTTCCAAGAAGAATGTCTTGAATTCAGTCATACCCTATGACACATTTTGTTAAAGAGACTAAATGACCGTGAGTCCCATCTGCTCTTAAAGAAAGCAGGGGCACTTTGAATTTGCTGTGGTTTAGATTGTCTATGTGTTTTTTCCATTTATTCATTAATTGATTCATTCTTTTTTTTAGAATTTTGATTAAAATCTGCCTGTCACAGTGTATGTTTGTTAATGAAGATGTGAAGTCACTGTGCATAACTTTTTCTAATACCTATGCCCCATTCTGGTATATTTAAGCACCACATGCAGATATGGATGGGAAAAGAAGGAGGGGAATTCAAAAGAACATTTATTTTATTCGATGCCAAGATGCAGCTTTCTGAAGATCCTTATAATAAAGACTGCAGCATTACTCCCTCTTCTTTCTGCTTTCATTTCTTTCCTATCTCCCACCAAATTGCACTGAAAGGATAATTCAGACTCTGAAAGGATAATTCAGACTCTGAAAGGGCTAAAGCTGCTGTCGCCTACGGACATACGTGCCCTAGAGTTGTTAAATGCCAAGACCAATGAAGGAGCACATTTGTCACGTAGGGATATGGCTGGAAACAGTACAAAGTCCAGGCAAATAGACTCAAGCCTGGTGATACAGGAGGCACAGTTAGCTATGGGTGTACCCGGTTTGGAAGGCAGAATGCAGCATCCTGTTTGCCAACATGCGTGCTGTCATTTTTAGAGTAGAGATCTATTTACTACTTTTGGTCTCAAACATATAGCTCTTTCTCATGAATAAAGGAGTAAAAAAGGCATAAAAAGCAAATTCCATATCTTTTGAAGTCTAAGTAAGGATTCAAGATGTGTGGGATACTGTATATAATAAATTTATAGCTTGTCAAACAGATTATAAAAATAAAAATAAACCTATCCTTTAAGATAAAATTAAGCTACATATCAAAAATTAATAATATGATGTGTCTGAAGATGAGTAACTCTTCAAATCAGCTAAACTACAAAATTAAAACTACATGTTTCTGCAAGATGACTTTCTTTTGCAGATAACACTGGTAAAATGCTTTGAAAAATATTGTTGTCATACATATGCACTGATTGCCTAGCTTTTTCCTACTTTGAAAATATCTGTTAACAAAAGTTATCTCAGAACTCACATTTTAAATTGTTCAAAATAACAAGAGAACAATTTCTGCCTGGAGCACATGTTATTAAGCAAACATCTGTCAGGGTAGATACCTGCAATTAGATAAAATTTACTTTTTAGAAATGATCGTTAGCTTTTAAATCTAAGATAAATCAGTCAGTAAAAGCAACTAATAAGCTCTTAACAAGCACTTTATTATGGGTTAGAGC
>PVIY010022153.1:0-41281 GCA_004026745.1 Myrmecophaga tridactyla | reverse complement strand
CGAAGGAACCCTGCACTGCTCTTGTTCATACCAGCAGTTCCCTTCTCTGCCCACTGACCATGTGCATTTCGCAGAAATAATGCCTTGCGGCCGTCTCAATAGCAAGAAAGTCCAAGGGTAGCCAGAGGCAGCCCCAGCATGACCTGGGCACTTTGCAAATTGATTCTGAGCCTTGTTGCAGATCCTCGTCACCCCCAACTGCCCACTCAGAATCCTATCATTTTCGCAAAAGGAAGGGTTTTCAGATGCTCCATGGGCTACAGACCAAATTTTGGTAAAATTCTGATCTTTAAACTCAGTGGTAGGCAAACTATGGCCTGTAGGACAAATCTGGCCCACTTCCTGTTTCTGTAAATAAAAGTTTATTGAAACAGGATCATGCCCATTCATTCCCATTGCCTGTGGCTCATTTCATGCTACATGGGCAGGGAGGGGGAGCTGTGACAGAGCTGTTATGGCCCATGAAGCCTAAAGTATTTACTATGGGGCTCTTTACAGAAAAAGCTTGCCAGGCCCTGCTTTAAACCATGGGAACTGCAAAACTGAAGTCTCCTCCAAGGATTTTATGACCAAAGATCTCCAGATGACCATCCAGTGGGGCTGTGGGAGACATGTCCTGGCTGAATTCTGGTCTGGCATTTGTCGATGGATGACTCTGTGTGCCAGTTTGAAAAGGTTTATATACCCTAGAAAAGCCATGCTTTAATCCTAATCCCATTTTGTGGGAGCACCAGTTTCTTCTAATCCTTATTCAGTACCGTATGTTGGAAACTTTAATTAGATTATCTCCATGGAGATGTGACTCACTCAAGAGTAGGTGTTAGACTGGATTAAATGGAGATGTGTCTTCACCCATTCCAGATGGGTCTTGATTACTTTACTGGAATCCGATAAAACAGGAAACATTTTGGAGAAAGCAGGAGATTCGGAGAGAGTAGAAAAGAACGGCAGAGCCATGAGAAAGCCACACCAGAGAACATGCAGCACCATGAAGCAGAGAGTCCACCAGCCAGCGACTTTTGGAGATGAAGAAGGAAAACGTCTCCTGGGGGAGTTGGAGAAGAAGCTAGCAGATGATGCCGTGTTCGCCATGTGCCCTTCCAGCTGAGAGAGAAACCCTGACTGTGTTCACCATGTGCCTTTCCACTTGAGAGAGAGACCCTGAACTTTATCAGCCTCCTTGAATCAAGGCATCTTTCCCTGGATACCTTAGATTGGACATATTTACGGACTTGCTTTAATTGGGACATTTTCTTGGCCCTAGAACCGTAAACTAGCAACTTCTTAAATTCCCCTTTTATAAAAAGCCATTCCGTTCCTAGTCTATACATCTAGCAGCTAGCAAACTAGAACACTCTGAATAAGCCACTTTCCCTCTTTGATCCTCAGTCTCCCTATCTGAAAGGGGAAACAAGCGGACTAGGTCATCCTTGGCTTTCCACAAGCTCTGAGTCACTGTGTTTGAAATTTAAACACTTGTTTACCCTAGCAGAGGTTCTGCAACCCCCAGTGAGCTTTGTGGTCTCAATCCAAGACCTTGCAATTACTCCAGCAAGCTCAGGAGAAAGGAGGCCATGAGAATTATTAGGGCGCCAAGACCCAGGCAGGCTAAATTATTTCCCTAAGTTGATGCCCTTTAGCATGGAATTTAGCATTAAAGATGAAGACCATGTCCCCAGCAACAAAACACCGGAATGAAAAATGAAAAACAAAGGCACTGCCTTGTCTATTCAATACCAAATGTCCAGGAGTTTCCAAATAACCGGCTGGGTATCACTGCTCTGTAGGGAGAGGGGCTTGTGGGGTGGAGAGAGTACAGAACTGCAGCTCGGGCGGCCAGGGTTCCTCCAAGTCTCGGCCAGTACTAGCCAGGTCGCTAAGCTCTCTGAGTTTCGATTTTCTCACCTTCCAAGGGAACGTTAATAACCTCTGAATGGGTATATGGGCACGGATGCACACAGCAGCAGCATCCAGAATTGCCAAAAGATGGAAGCAACCCAGAGTGACCATCAACAGATGAATGGACAAATAAAGATGTGGTATATACATACAACAGAATATTATTCAGCCATAAAAAGGAATGAAGTCCTGATACAGGCTACAACATGGATGAACCCTGATGACATCATGTTGAGTGAAATCAGCCAGAAACAAATCTGGGAAACCCCTGATATGCTCTCAAATGTTAGGAACTCCTAAGTTAATAAGCCCAGCCCTTGCTCTCGAGGCTTGCACTTAGGAAACTTATTTCCGTGGCAGAGAAGCTAATTCATAGAGTCAGAAAAACTAGAATACCAGGGAGTAGCGAGTTAATACTTAAATCGTTCAGATTTTCTAATTGGGGTGATGGAAAAGCTTTAGTAGTGGATGGTAGCACAGCACTGTGAATGTGATTAACAGAACTGAAATATATATTTGAATGTGGTTAAAAGGAGGAGATCTTAGGTTGTATATATGTTACTAGAATACAAAAAATTTTTAAACCATAGGACTGTACAACACAAACAGTGAACCCTAGAGTAAAACCATGAAGTATAGTTAATAATATAGTTATAATATCCTTTCATCACAGTTCATGCAAATGCATGGTGTTAACAATTGGTGGGGGTATACAAAAGTTCTGAATGTTCTGCTTGATTTTTTTATAAGCCTACTTTTCTCATAAATAAATAAATAATCTCTGAATGGGATCCTTGGAAGGATAAACGAGATGATATATAAAAAACTATCATAGAGGGCAGGTCACGGTGGCTCAGTAGGTAGAGTTCTTGCCTGCCATGCTGGAGACCCAGGTTTGATTCCTGGTGACTGGCCATGCAAAAAAAAAAAGAGCTACCATATAGCTCATTTTAGCAACCCAAACACATGGAGTCCAGAATGGGAAAGGGGGCTTGTAATTCTGTATAGTTTAATCTAATACCCAGATACGTTACTGGGCAGATAATTCAAAAGTATTGGCAAAGTCCCTTGAGGAACTGGAGAAAAAAATTATAGAACTATTAAACCTTCCCATCTGGGAAGCCCCTGATATGCTTTCAAATTGTTAGGAACTCCTAAGTTAATAAACCCAGCCCTTGATCTCGAGGCTTGCACTTAGAAAACTTATTTCTGTGGCAGAGAAGCTAAGCTTACTTGTAATTATACCTAAGAGTTGTTTCTGGAAAACCTCATGTTGCTCAGATGTGGCCTCTCTCTCTTTAAGCCCAACTCTGAAAGGAAAATCATTACCCTCCCCACTACGTAGGACATGACATTCAGGGGTGAAAGTCTCCCTGGCAACATGGGATGTGACTTCCAGGGATGTGGCTGGTCGTGGCACCGTGGGATCGACAAGCCTTCCTGACCAAAATGGGGGAAGAAATGTGACAAAATAAGGTATCAGTGGCTAAGAGAGTTCAAATAGAGTCATGAAGTTATTCCGGAGGCTACTCTTAAGCAAACTTCAGCTAGATATTGCTAATTGCTATGGTTTGCCAAATCCCAACCAGTATCATTCCTTTTAATCCTAGAGAACACCTGTGGCTCCGAGATTCCATAAAAGTTTCACACACTGAGGTAACTTTCCAGAAACCTACAACCTCAAAATGATTCCCAGGCCAGATAAGTCCTGAAACCCAGAGGGGCCAGCCTCTCCAAGAACATCAACTAGTTCCATCCCCCTTCCTACACTGAAAAAGTTAGAATGGTAATAGCCAAAGTATCCCAAAAGGTTGGGAGAAGGATCAAAGGAGAAGGAGGAGACATAGCAGAGAAGATAGGATTTAACAAGTGAGCATGACTGCTGCATCATTATCTTGTTATTTCTTTTAGTCTCCATTGTCTTGAAGCAGCTAGACGCAAAATGAAATTGTGGAACCGTAATCCATACCAAAATCTGAAATCTATTCTGTAACTACTTATTAAAATGTACTTTGAAATTTTCTGCTTTTGTGTTCATATGTTATATTTTACAATAAAAAAATGTTAAAATAAAAACAAAGCTATCATAGTGTATAACACATAGAAAATTCTCCAAAATGTTATTAGCCCTGTATTCACATTTGCATAGAAATTCCTCATTTGCCTGGTCATCATATACACTCACTCACTGATAGATAAGAAAGTAGAGCCCAGAGTTCAATGACTTACCCCAGGACCAAGACACACAGATAAGAAATGGCTAAATTGTGACACAAACCCAGGGCTTCTGTTCCCCCTTCCAGCACCCTTTCCCCCACAGCATGCCACCTCTTCCCTGGTTTTCTTTGTCTGTCCCTGCTGTCCCTCAGTGTCTGGTTGCTGTTGGTGCTCAATAAATGCATGCAGCTGGAGGAATGAGTTAGACTTCTTCCCGTCATCCTCTGCCCCTGCCTCCCACAGCCGTCAGCTCACTAATCCCGCCTTCCAGGCCCTGCCATCTCCTGCATTTCACCTTTGTCCACCTCAAGGGCTTCTTCAAAAGCTTCCTGGTAGGAGGGAGCACTGTCTGAACTGCGGAGGCAGGAGAGGGAGCCACAAGTCATAGGTTCCTGCAAAGCTGCCCCACCCTCATCCCACCCCCACACACATTTACATGACAGACATTTAAAGGAAGGGTGATTTCCATGCTCTGGGGTGCAGGCATAAGGACCCTATAAGACGTGACCTCCTCCTTCCCTAGCCCTGCTCTCTGCCCGGATGACCCACCCCCACTCCCACCCCATGTGCTCCCCTCCAGGCTGGCCAGGAGTGGGTGTTTTCCGGGGCAGGGGCAGGGTACGGTAGGACCAGCTGGGTGCTGGGGACATGGAGTCATTGGCACTCCTGGTGGGGAGTCTGGGGGCCCCCTGGGCACAACCAGGCCTGAGGGAAGAAGCTGCTGTCCCTGCATGGAGCTCCTGGAGGTGATGGAGAATCACAACCTGGTGCAATTCTCAGAAACAGAAGGAAACTGGAGTCCTGGCGGCTGAGTTCTTCTTCCAACTGTATTTCTGCCCTGAGCACTAAAGATTCAGAGAAGAGTAAATAAAGTTCACAGTCCAATGGAAAGGCAGATGCAAAAACAAAAATCTCATAATTTTCAAGGTACAGAAATAGAAGGTCACACTATGTATTAAACCACCAGGAATTAAATTAGGAAAAAAAAATGGAATTGTCCAGCATGTCTAGAAAGCAATTGGTATAATGTAAAGCAGGACTCTCTGAGTTCCAATAAAAAAAAAAAATCTCAAGGAGGAGAAAGTATTTTAAGAAATGTTTGTAACACATCCAACAAACAGATAAGGAATTTTAAAATCTAGAATAAAGAGCTCCTGCAAATCAATAAGAAAAGGAAACAGGCAAAGGCCATGAAAAGAAGAGGCAATCTATACACAGTATAAGAGCTATGAATGATTAACAGCACAGGAAAAATTGCCCAATTTCAGTTAGCAAAAAAATGCAACCTAAAGCAACAATAAGTTTCCATCATTTACCTATTAGAGCTGAAATGCGTTTCGCTTGCTAAAGCTGCCGGAATGCAACATACCAGAAATGGGTTGGCTTTTATAATGGGGATATTAACTTACAATTTGCAGTTCTTAGGCTATAAAAATGTCCAAATTAAGGCATCAACAGGATGATACCTGGACTCTGAAGAAAGGCTGCCGGCCTCTGGGACACCTCTGTCTCATGGGAAAGCACACGGCCAGCATCTGCTGGGTCTTTGCGCCTGGGTTTCTTTGTCTTCAGCTCTCGGTTCCAGTGGCTTTCTCTTTGAGCTGCTCTGGGTCCTCTCTTAACATCTCCAGAATGTTTCTCTCTCTGTGAGCTCTCTTTCTGGGTGTTTCTCTCTCTGTATATCTCTCTCTGTCATTGGTTCTCTCTTTCTCTCTTATCCTCCTAAAGGACTTCAGGAAAGGATTAAGACCCACCTTGAATGGGGTGGGTCACATCTCAGTTGAAACAACCTAATCAAAAGGTCCCACCTACAATAGGTCTGTACCCACAAAAACGGATGAAAAGAACATGGTCCTTTCTGGGGTACAAAACAGCTTCCAACCAGCACGAAATGTTATACGGCATAAGTACTGGTTGGGGTGTGGGGAAATGGGCGCTCCTTTCTGCACCAGTGGTGGAAGTAAAAAATGGGTGCAGACTTTTGGGGAGGACAATCTATGACCATCTATTAAAATTTAAAGGAGCGTGATTTTTCCTTCCTCTCACCTTCCAATTTCCTGCCAGTGTTTCCCATAGGCCCAATTAGCCAGACACCAGTTGACAAAAGATCCAGTTTGCAAGTGTCAGCCTCCTACACACAGAGCCAGGATGGGGAGCCGATGTGACAGCAAACAGGCAAGGGGCTGGCTCAGATATTCGTGTTCGGGTTTTGTTTGCACGTATCCCTATCATTTCAACCGTCGATTAGCATTCCAGTGTATGAATATCCTACCATGTATTTAATCTTTTTCCTGTTGATGTACATTTAGATTGGCTTCCAGTTTTATCCTATTTCAAACAGCATAAAACATGCTTGTGCATGACTCCCTGCTTACACATATAATTTCTTTCTAGAATAGAAGCCTAGAAATGGAATTACGAGGTTGAGAAGATTGGAAGGCGAGAAAAAGGCATATGCTCTCTGTTTTGGGTGAAATCTCCAGAAATGCTGCTTCCCCTCTCCTCCATGGCTGCAGCATCTACAGTCTGGCCCCTTCTGAGACCCCGGGTCCCCACTGGTGGCTCTGGAATCTGGGTTCCAGTGACACGCTCTGTGCCTGCATGCCCAGGGGTGGTAAGGGTTCGCTGACGTGGCTAATTTCTGGGTCACCTCGCCTTTCCCTGGTTAAACCCCAATTGCTCCACAGGCCCTGGTCAGGAGTTTGGAAGCTTGTCTAAGTGCTAAGAAATTCATGCAGAGGGGTATCCGCGTTTAGTTCTGACTTAAAACCATTACTCTGGCCACTGTATGGAATTAAGTTGGAGGAAGGTGAGAGAGGAGACATGGGGCCTTGTTAGGAGGCTGACAGAGTAGTGGCTGCAATAGGGCTTTTTTATAGGTGAGGAAACTGAGGCTCAGAGAAGAGAAATGACTCGTTAAGATCATGTGGCTCGTCAGAGATTGAACTCAGCCTTTTAGTGTTAAGTTGAATGTTTTTTACCCTGTACAACCCAGTTTCTCTACAGGGGAAAGGGGGTTAGTTGCAAGGATTGGAGATCAAAGGAGAGCTTTTCAGGATATTTTGGTGGTAGGTGTGGGGAAGGGAATCAGAAATGAAGCCCAGACTTCTGGCTTTAATATCTGGGTGGTGGTGCCTCGGTTTACTTGAGATGCGAAATGGGGTTTCTAGACTCAAGAAGTGCTGAGAACATGGGAGTTTTTCCTTAGTAAACCCCTACTCTGTGCCAGGTGTCCTACTGTGCCATCTCCTACAACTTCCAGGGCTGGAGGGAGGTATAAATAATGTATGTGAAAGAACTCTTGAAGACTATTCAGTGCTTTTCTTAAAAGAAATTTCAAGGTTGGGGGGGTGGGCTAGGAACCCCAGGAAGCACATTTCTGAGACCCAGCATCCCTCCTTTCGGCTGCCTGGGTTCAAGCATCCCACCAGTAGCTGGCTCAGTTGCTTGACAGCTAAAAACAATATCAGCATGCTTAATATGTATCAGGCCCTAGGCTGGGTGCTTTATATACATTCTCTCTGAATCTCTGAAGTCAGAATCAGCAATCCTAATTTGATTTTCAGAGTCAGAACCAGTGGAAATTCACTTTTGGTTTCTCACATTGTTGTGTCTTGTATTTCGGAAGGCCCACGCCGGGTGGAACTTCTACATCGTGTTGACAATATAAGTTAGAGAGATTAGGGGCTGACAACATCATTAGGAATGATACACCATTTAGTAGCTGGCATTATTGCCAGTTACATTTATACATGACAAGCTGCTTTCTATCTCTGCCTGGTGACACTTTGGCATCAACCCAAATCGTAGGAAATGTCATGGTGGGAACCACAGGTCAATCATTAACTCTCCTCAGGAGGTCACTTGGCTTTTCCAGCCCTGCTGACAGATTGGTCTTCTACCCTTGCAACCCCAGAGATGTCCCCTAGTTCCCCTTTCCCCTGTAGAGAAGCTGGGTTGTATAGGGAAAAGAACATTCAGCTTCACTCTAAAAAGCTGAGTTCAATCTCTGACTAGCCACATGATCTTAACAAGTCATTTCTCCTCTCTGAGCCTCAGTTTCCTCACCTATTAAAGAGAAATAAAAATATCTGACCTATCTATATCATGGGGTTTTTCTTCAGACTGAATGAGCCAGCAGATACGAAAGCACCTTGTTATCAGTCAACTCTTACCATATGTGAAACCACCACAAAAAATCTCAGCATTGTGGGACAGTAGGCTTTTATTTTATGCACATATTTGTGGGCCAGCTAGGAGTCATCTGAAGTAGTCTGGGCTTCTGCTTTGGGCTTTGGGTCTAGTTAAAATTGCTTTTTTGTTTCTGTTTTGCCTTGATTCTTATGTGTTTATTGGGCCCAAAAAGAAGGAGAAGCAGCAACCTGGGAGAAATTCTTTTCGTGGTGATGGCAGAAGTGCATGAAGGTAAGTCCAGCTACTCGAGCTTATTTCAAGTGTGTGCTTGCATCATGTCTGTTAATATGCCAAAGCAGGACACGTGGCCAATCCCAAAGGAAGATGGAAACATACTTCCATGCAGGTAGGGAAGAAGGAAAAGAGATTTTTAAACAATAAGCTAATCTATCCTACACATGTGCTGTACACATATGAGAAAGTTCTGTTTCTCATTGTTTCCTCAACCTCACCAAGAACAGAGAAGTAAAACTTTCTCTTTTTCTTCTGTTGCTTTGGCATCATGGCAACTGGTGTGACTGTACTTAATTGGTTCAGCTGACCATTAGCCCTGTGAACAAATTGGCTGCTTGGTCATGTTCAATCAACCTATTTCCAGAGGTTCATAGTCCTCTGAGTCCTGTCCGGGCAATGTAATGGACTAGAAAGTAGCCAACTCCAGTGCTACTTCTTTGCAAAAGAAATACCAAAGGGGAGCTTTCTTCCTTATTCCTAATCGGTTTCCACTCAATTTCCTCAGGCTAGAAGCTCCATAACAAACACTGAAAATATTTACATGGACTTTCTTCCAAATAACAGAGTGCATTTATAAATGTAGTCCATTTCTCCCAACAACCCTTAATCATACCCATTTTACAGATAAGGAGACTGAGGCTCAGAGAGACTCAGGTGACATGTCCTGGGTGACACCAACAGGGAGTGGGAAACCTGGGATTTGAACACTGACCTGTCTGATTTCAGTGCTCAGGGCCTCCCCACCACCCCGAGCCCCCAACCACACCCCACTCTGTGGACAGGTCTCCTGCAGTCCAGGTCCTGGGCTCTTCCTGGCTCTGCCCGACTCGGTAGCGCTACCCTAATGTAACGTCAGCCCCATGCAACAGCCTATAGACTCCATCCACAATAGTTTAATTTCTGCCGTTTATGTGAACAGAAATTACTCACTAAAATTTAATTTGGTAAATTTCAGTCTCTGTAAGCAGTTAATTCAATGAAGACTCGGCCCAGCAAGTCAGCAGTTACTCAAGCTATTTCAGTGCGGTCAGCCCCCCCCAGATAACAAAGAACACTCCAGCATCCCAAGCTGTTTTAAATTCACATTCCTTCATTATTATGTCAAGGAAAGTCATTATGTGACTGAAGAAAATGCTTCCTGTCTAGAAATATAAAACGCAATCTTGTGCGGCGGATTAGCATTTTCTGCCGGGTATTAAATGGGGAGCTCTTAACGAGCATGATTTCTGAATTATGTGGTTTGATGATTATTTAACCACATTGGCTGGTGATAACTATTTATCTAGCCCGAGAGCCATGCAGTTCAATGGGCCTGTCTTTGTGCCCCACTGATCCCCGTGGAGGCTTCTGAAAGGAACCAGGCGCCCAGAATCCTCTAGCAGCAGGACAGCACGGACAGGAGAGACCGGGGTGAGGTTTGCAGGCTGACACTGATACCCAGAACATGCATAGAGGTGCCTGCAAGGACCAGAAGCTGCTGGTTTCCTGCAATTGATAAATGGTGTGTATGTGCGTGTGTGTGTGTGTGTGTGTGTGTAAGAGATAAAGAGAGAGACAATTTTTTCGACCTAGACCTGAAGATTCAATCTAAACTTGTTTCCAACTCCTTTAAGTCAATGAGGCCATGAGCTTTCAGGAATGGGGACATTGTCTGTTGATCTTTGCAGCTCCAGGCTTAGCCCAGTGCCTGGCACTCAGTGTGTGTTTAATTACTAAAGCTTTGAGACTGATTGTCACAAACGTGAATAAAGGAGCAGAGTCTAAATCGGTAGATGCAAGGATGGAGATTCCATCTGCATGCCTATCTATTTTGCTCATTGCTGCATTCCCATCTCCTGGCACCGAGACAGCTCTCCACAGGTACGTGTGGAATCTCGTCTGAATCTGTATTGAGGTGTAGATGGTAGGACAGGTCTCTAGGACAAAGAAACTGGGGCATGTCTGGGGGAGGAGACAAGGACAGAGACTTGGGATGATACCCAGGGAGGAAGAGCAGATGTGCTGCCTGAAGAAGAGAAGGTTTGGGTTCAAGGTCACTATCTTCACACGTCTGAATGGCCTCCTGAGGCAGGACGGGCTCTAGACTGGGTAGCCTTGAGGGGTTGGGGTGGGGGGTCCCTGACAGTCAAATTTTAAAGGGAAGCAAGGAAGAAATGCCTAAGACATCCAAAGAAGGACCGCAGAGGCCAGACTTTGGAAAGTGTGACATCAGACAGAAGGTGGTCTGAGAGTCTATGAACCATAATTCATATCTGATTGATTTGCTTCTGCTGGATCAGAGAAGGTCACCGAGTCAGGTCCCCAGAGTTAAGGAGGGATGTTGAATTTGACCTTAAGGCCCATCGCCAGAACAGTTCAGATGGAGGACCATGTGTGAACAATCACAAGCTGCATTGCCTGGTAGAGTGACATATGTCACTCTAACAGAGGTTAAGGGAAGGAGATCAAGATTGCTGAAGTCTGAGAGCCCCTGGGAAGGGCAGTGAGGTCAGAACCATCAGGGAGACTTTCTGGAAGAGGTGTGAGTGGGCCTGGAGCACTCGGGAGGCATTGGGGAAGTGAGACTGAAGGGCCCTGAATAACTGAGCTGAAGCATGGAGTTGGCAGATTGGGGCTCTGACCAGCGGAGAGTGGGACAGTCTAGGAGGAGAAAAGGACATGACTGGGCTAGGTAGTCAGGAAAGAGTGAAGTCTTTGCAAGGGCAAGAAATGAGACTGGAGACAAGAGACCATGACGTCAGAGCGAGGATCGAGTAGGACCTGTTTGGGTTCTTGATGAACTGCAAGAGGAGGAGGTCTTGCATTTTAGCAGTGATCAAGGCAGAGGTGAATTCTTATAGAGGCAGGGGTGAGGATCAGGGATTTTAGAATCAGATGGTCCTAGTTTGAAGTCCTGACCCTACCAAGTCCTGGATGTATGGTCTTGGGCAAGTGGTTCAACCTCCAAGCTTTAGTTTCTTTGGCTATAAAAATCTCTGAGGGCTAGTATGAAGATTAAAGGGAATCAAGTCTATCAGCAAAAATTTGTAAACTCCAACATGTCCTGCCCTTTGGGTGTGTGTGGGGGGCAGCTGCGAATGGCATATCTCAGCATCTCTGAATTGGAGAGTGATGGCTGACTTCTGAGACCCAGGTCTCCTATTCAGACCTTGTGCTTACCATCAAGCTGAAGCAAACTCTTGTTCTTCGATTTAGAAGTTAGTCTGCTGGGCCAGGCAGTGGTCCCACATATAACTGACAATTCCTGGAGACAAATTCATGCAAGCATGTTTGCCATCCTTCCATTCTTCAAGTCTGTGGACAAAAGGTGACCTGAAATCTGTCCACAGCTCACTAACAAACCCTCCCCTGAAAGCTACCTTGTGGCCAATGCTTACATGTCTCCCTGGGACCTTGTTCCCTGCCTTCTTTAGCATCTCACAGTGAAGTCACACTGCAAAGCTAACACTGTGGTAGTTCCTCCTCCAAGAGGAAGCCACCTACTAACAGATGACTTCCAGATTTATCTCCATTCCTGACCACTTCCCTAAACATCTACTGCCTACCTGAATCTTGCCATGTAGGATGCTATGGATCTCAAATGGAATTCCTGGATGCCCCCTTCCCCAAACCTGTTCCTCCTCCAATCTTCTTCTGCAACTGCCATCCACCTAGTAAACTGGGTGAAGATTCTAGACATCATATGTAACCCTGTTCTCCTTCCCCCACCCCTAGAGCTAATCCATCTGAACATCCCACCAGCTTTACCTCTGAAATATATCCCCAACTATCCACTTTTCCCCGAGTCCCTTCCTGCCCCTTGCCTGAGCCACCAGCCTCTGTCACCTAGAGAAATGCAGGAGCATCCTAACTGGCCGCTCTCCTTCCTCTCTTGGATTTTTCAAATTCGTTCCCTACCAAGTAGCCAGGCAGATCTTTTCAAAACATGAATCAAATTTTGTTCTTCTTAAACCCTCCAGTGGCCTCCCAGTGCACGGAGACTAAAAACTAAACTTCCCCGTGGAAGCCAGGTCATGCCAGGCGGCAGGTGGACAGGCTGCAGGAATTGAGAATGGTGAGTGTAGGCAACACTCACAGGAAACTTGACTGTTCAGGGAAAGAGGGCGGAGGAAGTCACAGCTATAGATGGACGACTGCCAAGAAAATGCTCTAGTTGCTTTAGAAGAGATGGACTTAAGCAAGTTGAAAGCTCCAGGGAAGAGCCGGTGGAGAAGAGGGGGTAGGTGATTTATTTGTGTAGCTGGTGGTTCCTGTTTTTCTCAAGAGGAGAGACTTTCAGCTCATTTATATCATGCAGGATGGCATTTCTGCCATTAATAACCTGGTTTTTTTGCCAATTCTATAAAAAGTAACATAAAATAAAACCTCCTCACCAAGGCCTGCCAAGCCCTACGGGATCTGGTCCCTGCTCCCCCCTCTCCAGCCCCTTCCTGGGCCACTCCCCTGACATCCAGACCGAGGGGTCACAAACTTTAGCATGACTAAGAAGCACCAGAGAGCTTGCTGAAACGAAGATTCCTGTCCCTCCTCCTCCCCTGCCCTTCCCTTCCCCAGTCCTAAAGCCATTAGGTGCAGCAGACAAGGTAGGGAGCCACAGTGAGGCAAGGGCAGCTATGATGGCTCAGAGCAGAAGTGAGGAGGATGACGGCACAGGGGGCTGCCCCTGCAGGGTGTCAGAGCATAGGGAACAGCACCCAAGCAAGGCGAGAAGGGAATCCTTACAGACGGGGACTGGCAGTGACTGTTAGAGCTCTCGGGGACAGGGGCAGTAGCCCAAAGCCCAGGCAAGATAAGAGAGCCTGTGTAGAGCAGAGGATGGTGCAGAGAAGGAAGATTGATCACATTCAGGAGGATGGATGACATAAACATTGACGATGACGGAAGCCAGAGATATGACCACCATGAGGGAGAAATCTAGAATGACCTCTGTGATACTGAATTTGAACTGGATGTATCAATGGTGAGCTCATGATTTTCAATATCTAGAGATAGCCATAGAACTAAATGTAATGGATATTTCTTTGCTCTGTCCTCTGAGAAAACCTGAAAGCAGCTGCACTCCAAAACAATAACCACATTCAGTACCTAGCTCCTGGCTTCTGTTTTAGAGTCCAGGCTGCTATGACAAATACCACACAAGCTGGTATGAGGGTTGGCTTAGGCAATGGGAATGTATTGTCCTGTGGTTCTGGAGGCTAGAAGGCTTGCTTCCACCTGGGGTCAGCAGCATTCTGGCTGGCATTCCTTGGGTTCCTTGGCTTTCCCATCACATGGCAATGTCCTCTCCTTTCTCTTCCAGGTTCTGTTGATGTCTGGCTTCCATTAATAGGATTGAGACCCATCCTGATGCAGCTGGCTACTGCTTAACTGAAAATAACATCTTTAAAAGGCCTGTTTACAATGACTTTACACCCACAGGAATGGAATTAAGCGCCTGAGTTTTCTGGGTTATGTAACTCAGTCTACTATTACTTCTGAATACCATTCTCCACCAAAAGGTAAAAGGTTCATTGGATAAAAGGATGATTCCCCCACTGGGGCAGAGAAGGTCATCTTTTTCCAGAAAGCAAGCAAGTTCTCAAAAGTGATGAGGACATGTCAGAAGACACAAAAGGCAGCTCCCAATGGCCAAATATGAGATCGTTTGAGCACTAAATCAAACACTGATAGTAATAGATCAGAACTCATTAAATAAATATGGACTGAGTCCATACAGGTAAATACAAATAAATGAATAAATTGAAAAGGTGATGAATAAAATAATAGTTTCAAAGTACCTCCCCACAAAACACATATTAATCACAAAAAGGAGAGCAGTAACTTTATAGTGGATAAGTCTGGCAGACACCAGACTTAATTAAGGGATCAATGTGAACATCTCCAGTAATGGGACAAATTGAAATCATGTGCCATCTGATAGAATGCAAGGAGGAGAATGCAGTGTCACTTCTGTGCTATTCCTGCCAAATGATGAATAAACTGAATCTAATCATGAGGAAGCACCAGACAGACCCAAAATAACTGTTCTGCAATCTTCAGAAGCGTCAAGTTCTGAAAAGTCAAGGAAACAGTGAAGAACTTTTCCAGACTACAGGAAACTAAAGTAATGTGAGAACTAACTGCAATACATGATTCTGAAATGATCTTTTTGGTATAAAATGCACTGTTGGAACAACTGAAGAGACATGAATGGGCTGTGAGGATTAGAAGTATCAATGTATCATTGTTAATCCCCTGATTTTGATGGTTGTACTGTGGTCATATAGGAAAATGTCCTTATTTGTAGAAAATATGCATTAAAGTATTGGAGGGCAATGGAGCATCACATTGGCAATTTATTCTCAAATGGTTCAAGAAAACACAAGTTTTTAAAAATAGATTCCTGGACCCTGACCCCAGAGACTCTAATTTAATAGGTCCATGATGGGACCAGAGACTTACCACTCCTAACAATTTCCTCAAATTGATTCTGCTGGTCCATGGACACACTTCAATTAGCAAGTTTCTACATCCTGACCTTCTCCCTCTTCTCAGAATCATCAGCTCATCATCACCGTGATGAGGTCCTGTGCTCTTTTCCTTGTACCTGGAAAGGTTTTCTCTCACATCTTTTAAAATTAGCTCCCTTCCGCCATTCAGGTCTCACCTCCAATGTCTGGTCTCAGAGAAGCCTTCTCTGACCACCCACAGCTACCTCCAGCCACCCTATCACATCTCCCTGCTTCATTTTCTTTACCATCTGTGTTAGTTCTCTGTGATTGCTATAACAAATTACCCCAAACTCAGCGGCATAAAACAGTCAAATGTATTATCTTACAGTTCTGTAGAAGTCTGACACAGATCTCACGGGCTAAAAATTAAGGTCTTTAAAGGGCTGTGTTCCTTTCTGGAGGCTCTAGGGGTGATTCTGCTTCCTTGACCTTTCCTGCTTCTAGAGGCTGCCCACCTTCCTTGGCTCGTGGCGCCTTCCTCCATCTTCAAAGCCAACAACATTGCACCTGCCGGACCCTTCCTCCATAGTCACCTCTCCCTCTGATTGACTCTTCTCCCTCCCTCTTCCACTTTTAAGGACGCTTGTGTTTACAGTGGGCCCAGGTCAACTGATTAGCAACTTAAATCCCATCTACACCTTAATTCCCCTTTGCCACGTAGCAGTACAATCTCAGGTTCTGGCGATTAGGACCCACGTCTTTGGGGAACTTTAGTTGCCTACCATGCCATCAGAAGATTTATTATTTATTATCTGAATTTAGTACTTGCTGAAATTATTTTATTATTACGCTTATTTATATGTTTAATTGTTAAATAAGCCTCTGAATAAAATGTCAGGATGGTCTTAAACCCCTGGTGAAACAAGATTTTGATGGCCAGATACCCTGGGTTCAAATCCTGGTTGTGAGACGGGGTATGGGTGCAATCTTGAATTACTTACTGACTCAGCATCAGTTTTCTCATCTATAAAATGAGAACAATAATTGTACCTGACTGATAGTATTTCTCTGAGGATTAAAAAAAAGAGTTAACTATTGTGCTGAATAATTGTTAATATAGTATTATTCCGGCTGAAATCCTTCCTAGAGCTAAGAAGTGAGGGGGGTGGTGTCTCATTTGAGGACTGCCACTAGTGGCCTTTCTTTTCACTAAAGAGGTTTTCTTCTAAGACAAAGCTTCTTTTTTTAACTTTTTATTTTGAAATAATTTCAAACTTACAGGATAGTTGCAAACATAATACAAATCCCATACAGAAAACGCCAACATATTCCCATACCCCAGATTCCCAGATCCACCAATTGCAGCACTTTGCCCCATTTGCCCTATCATTTAAATTATCCATCTGTCTCTATATTCAGCCTGTCTATATATTCATTTGTATATCCATTTTCTGAACATTTGAGAGTTGGTGGCATACATCATGCTCCTTGAACACTTAATACTTCCATGTACATTTCCTAAGACCAAGGATACTCCCTTAGGAAATCACCTTAACAGCCATTATTAAGTTCAAGAAATTTAGCATTGAAAATTTAGATTGAAATGCTAGTGATCAATGAAAGGGAGGGGTAAGGGGTATGGTATGTATGAATTTTTTCTGTTTTCTTTTTATTTCTTTTTCTGACTCGATGCAAATATTCTAAGAAATGATCATGATGATGAATATGCAACTATGTGATGATATTGTGAATTACTGATTATGTATGTAGAACAGAATGATCGAAAGTTAAGAATGTTTGTGTTTGTTGTTGTATTTTCACAAAAAAATTAAAAAAATAATAAAAAAATGTAGCACTGATGTAACGCCTATAGTCTATCTTCCAATTTTTTCATATGTCCCTTTTGGACATTTTTTCCTCCATTATTAGATCCAGTCCATGATCATGTATTGCAATTAACTGTCATTGTCTCTTTAGCTATTCTTTTTTTTTTTTATTGTGGAAACATATAAACTTTCCCATCTCCACCCCTCCAAGCACCCTCCTCAGTGGGATTAACCCCGTCCACAATGCTGCAGTACCCTCACCACCATGCTTCACAAGACCCTCCCCATCGTGCCACAGAGAAACTTTACACCCATTATGAATTAATTCCCCATTACCCCGCCCCCTGCCCCTGGTAACCTGCACTCTACTTTTCGTCTGTATGAGTTTGCATCCCTCGATATTTTCTCTGTGGTTACCATGGGCTTACATTTAACATCTCAAATCTGTAACAATCTTGCTCGAACGATACCACCTTAACTTCAATAGCATATCCAAATTATATTTCTATACTCCCTTGCCTCCCCACTTTTATGTAGATCTCGTCACAGATGACATATTTAAACATAATGAGTCAAAAACCATTGACATATCATTAGATTTTATGCATTTGCCTTTTTAGATGCTGTGAGAAGTGAAGTTACAAAACAAAAATGCGAAAGCACGGACATTTATATTAACCCTAAGATAAAGCTTCTTATTCCCAACCCCCTAGTTTCCTGAGTCTTCCATTAAAAAAAAAAAATCACTACAAACTCTATGGCTTAAAACAGCACTCATTGTTCTCTCACAGTTCTGGAGGTCAGGAGTCCCAGATGAATCTCCAAGTTGTCAGCAGGACTGGCCCCTTCTTCTTCCAGCTCCACTGGAGGCCGACACTCCTTGGCTCCTGGCCGTGTCACTCCAATCTGTGTTTGCATTGTCCTGCCACCTCCTCCCTCTCCTCACCCTCATCTCCCGCATCCTCTTACATAGACCCTTGTGGTTTCACTGGTCCCAACAGATAATCCAGGTTCCTATCCCCGTCTCCTGATCTTTAACTTAATCACACCTGCAAAGTCTCTTTTGCCATGTAAGGTCCCATATATACAGGATCCATGGATTAGGTCATCTTTGAGGGGCCATCGTTCAGCCCTACTACACCTTCCTTAGACCAGTCCTTCAGAATGGAAGTCAACGCTGATGTCATCTGGTTCATCCTGGCTTCTGATGTCTTTCTCCTAGCTATGAAAAGGAGCTGCTTAAGGCAGGACAAGTCCCTGTCTTGCCCTCTACCTGACTGTCTACATCTCTAAGATGGATAGAGCAGCCTCCACCCTACAGCATTTTGGGGAGGAATGAATGAAGTGCTATCAGCAAAGCACACCTGACAAAGACCGAAACAGAGGAAAGATGCACTATATGCCCACTTTCCTCTCTCTCCTTTACCCTATTAGGGGTCTGAGTCCTATTAGGCAAAGCTGAACATGGCCTTCCACAGACAGGCCTCTAGTCACTTGCTCCTCCTCTTTCCCTTCCTTTTTGTCTCCATGACAGCAAGACTCTATCCTCCACTTCTCTGAGATACCTTACCCTAAAGAGAATGTGGCAGAGTCAGTGGTATAGCTCAACTCCCACCCCTTCCCCACGTGCTTCCCACCACACATATTCTTATCCTTCTCGGCCTACCACTTGGTGTCCTGCTGACCTGAGGTGAGCTTTCCTTTGGAGAGCAGGAAAGAGGCGTACAGGGGAAGTTCCTTCTTTCTCAAGCTCCTGGAAAGGGCTGACGTCTTTGCAGAGGTCTTTGCATGCATCACTGTGCTGGTTTGAAACTGTTGTGTACCCCAGAAAATCCATGTTCTTTAATCCTTGTTCAATGTTGTCGGGTGGGATCTTTTTGATTCAGTTGTTTCTTTGGAGATGTGACCCACCCAATTGTGAATGAGACCTTTTGATTAGGTGGGTTCCATAGAGATGTATCTCTACCCACCTCAAGGTGGGTTTTAATCTGCCTACTGGAGTCCTTTAAGAGGGAACCATATTGGAAAGAGCAGACAGAAGTGACAGAGCCAACACCAGACCCAAATGTTTGGAGATGCAGAAAGAAATGCCCTGAGGAAGCTATATGAAATGAGAAGCCAAAGGGCCAGCAGACGCCAACCACATGCCTTCCCAGCTGAGAGGAGTGCTCCAGACCCATCGGCATTTCTTGAATTAAAGTATCTTTCTCAGGATGCCTTAGTTTGGACATTTTTATGGCCTTAGAACTGTAAACTTGCAACTTAATAAATTCCCTTTTAAAAAGCTGTTCCATTTCTGGTATATTGCATTCTGGTAGCTTTAGCAAATCAAAACAATTATTTATCGACACTCCCCATATGACCACCATGACCATTATTTTCCTTTCAGATCCTTCTTAAGGACTTCACCTATCTCTTAGAATTTAAGAGAAAATCAAATTAAGCATTCAATGTGAAAGAGCCTGTGCTGAGAGGTCCCAGAATATGTCCATCTTACTATCACCATTACTATCTGATCAAACCCAGGCCGGGTACCCTCCTGTATAGGAGCATTGCTGGTTGCTTGAGGCTGTACCAGATCAGCTCTGGGCCTGGAAGCCGTCCAGAAGCTGAGTTGTCCTCCTATCTCCCTGCATGGGGAATTCCTGAAAACCACTTGCTTTCCCAACCCTACCAATTGAGCCCATTCAGTCATTCAAAATCAACTCTATGAGCCATTATGTGACTTTAGGATCTGGGCTAACAGTAAGCAGCATAAGGGGAGCCTTTCCCCCACGTGGCCCACTGCATAGCCCACCTGAGAGTTTGCCTTAGGGTGGGGATGGGGGTAGCAGCTTTTGCCAAAAAAAGTTGAGTTCTCTACGCTATTTTCCCCTCTTGATCCTGTAGTTCTTAGCATATTTCGGGAGTCACCAGCCTCCTAGAGCATCGGAAGGAAGTTATGTGCTGGCTCCCTTGAAACACGAACACGTACACTCATCCGTCATTTCCACACACACCATTTTGCATATCATTTCTGGGCATCAAGGACCCACTGAAGCAATCTCATGGAAACCAGGTTAAAAATCTTTTCTCTCCACCAGTCCTAGCCAATCTAAGCAAACCTTTGCCCCCTCCAGTCTCAGTTTCCCAGAGGTTATAGAATTGATGACTTAAGAAGCTTAAATCCTTAAGTAAATAGCCTTGTTCAAATGAAACGTACATGGAAGTATTACGTGTTCAAGGAATATGATGTGTGCAACCTGCTCTCAAATGTTCAGATAATAGATGCTAGAACAGATGCACAGATACATAGATAGAGAATAATGTGAGAAATGTGGCAAAACATTAAAAGGCCTGGGTACTGGGTGCACTGGGGTATATTGGGGTAATTTCCGTGGGGTTTCTATTATTTTTGCAACTGTCTCGTGAGTTTAAAATCATTCCAAAATGAAAAGTTTTAAAAGAAGAAGTTTAGAGATTGCTGAATAATGGTTCAATTTTACACCCAGCCCTGTGCTCACAGGTGAAAAGGAAAGTGAAAAGTGCTAACTCAAGCAGGAAAGGGGGAAAGAACGCTTCTTTGGACTTGCCAGAGACAGAAGGTGTGTAAAGGAAAGGGTGTTGAAAACAGCTATTATTTCCCCCTCATGTAAAAATAAATAACATTCAAATGAATTTTAATCTCAATGAATTGAGTGTTTTCAATTGTATATTCTGACTTTTAGGCTGTAATGAGCTGCTTCTTTGTGAGAGACCCCAGCTCTAAGCTAAGCCCAAGGACTCTGGTCTCTGAGCTGGTACGTATCCCCCAAATGGTAATTAAAGCCTTGCCACGGAAGAGAACATTTTCATCATATGGTTAACAGTGGGGGCTTGTGGGTTGTATCTTCTGTGCTTCAAAAATAATGATGTCTTTATGTTCAGGGAAAAATGTCTGCTAACTCTATCTCAACTTTGAATCACAGCATCTACTTCTTAAGAACACCTTCGGCACTAAGCTGTGAATAATTGAACACACACACACTTTTCATTATAACCAGAATCTGAACATCAGCTCTCCAGACGCTTCCCACTTCTTACCCTTAGCACCTCGGGATATTCAGTGGTAATTCGAAATCAGAAAATGCCTCTGATTTTGGCTCAAGGTATGGAAATGGGCTGGCTGCCGACGGTGCTGCTAAAACAAGACCTGTCCTTCATGGCCACACATCAGCCCTGTCTGCGTTCTCGTTTTTGAGCATTTTCTCCAGCAGAGTATTACACCAGGTTGTACAAGGTGTCCTATTTCCTAAAAATAGCTGTTTCCCAGAGACTTACCTTGGACTCCTGACTTACCAAGTCCTGTCCCAGAGTTCTTGGCCTCTAAGAACTTCCTGGTCTCTCTCTCTCTCATGCATGCATCAACCCTTTACTTTGCAGAGCTCCCATGACTACTGATTCTTCAAGACTCAGCCTAAGTGTCCTCATTTAGGAAGCCCTCCCTGATCACCCACAAGTTTGTTTTCCCTTACCTGAAAATCTCTTATCCTCCACAATTGCAAATAAATTAGTGATTCCCATTCCATGCCCCAACAGTGTCCTGTGTGTCCCTCTATCACATTTTGTGCAGCCTTCAACTACATTTTCTTTTTCCACCCTGGTCTTCTCTAGCAGACTCAGATTCTCTTGAAGGCAGACCCGTCTCTTCACCACCAGCCCCCCAAGGACAAATGCCAATTCAACTATACGGCAAGGTCTTAACCACTTGAGAAATGTATATGGAAACACTTTACAACTCTTCAGGATCAGAAGAGCTGAAGCCTCTGCGTGCACGCCTGCCAGCGTTATACATTCTTTGTAATACGGACAGAAGAGCAGGAAAGGATGCTCATCAGAATATAAGGAGTATTTGAGAGAAAGACAGAGAAATGGGAAAATGTATTTTTTAACGAAAAGTTGACCTAAAAATGGGAAATGGGTTCCTAAATAAGGGCTTAAAGAGGAAAAAAGCCCAAGGTGAATGCAATTAGAGGGGGAAAGCTTTTCCTGTCTCCTGGTTCCCAGGTAGAAGGATTTCCCTCTAAATGTACCTCTTGACCAGCCTAACTCCACGCAGGGCTGTGGCAGCATCCATGGCCCACTGTTTCTCCTAGGTGGAGTTAATTTATCAAAGCCCTTGGATATGGGGAATTGACTTCCTTTTCTCCTTCCTCCTCCCCCCATGCCTCCTCTGCAGACTTGAGCTTTTTCTCCCAAGGTCTAGACTGGAGATAAGGATTAGCAAGCATCTTGTCTTTACTGAGCTACGTTCCTCTAACCTGGCCACTTTCTGTGAAATTTGATGCTCTTTGTGCCAACTCTGTGACTTCACTTTTGGTTCTGAACTCAGCTGAGGGAGAAAGAGAGAGAATGGAACAGGTTTAAGATGTGCCATGTCCCCTTCCCTCAAGGAGTTCATTCCAGTGAGAGATACAGAATGAAAGGCTCATTACTGAATTCCAACATGAACAGTGTTAGAATTCAAGATGAGAAAAGTGCTATGGAGTTAAAATAGGGATGGGTTCTGCCTGGAGGAGTGGGGGATAGTTTGACATGGAGGGAGGCATTTTCACCACATCTTAAAGAACATCTAGGGGGTTTCAGGCAAATGAAAGGGTGGAGGCGATTCCAATATGGAGCAGCATGTGTAAAAGTTCAGAAGTTTGAAAGTGCACAGTATTTCACAGGCATAACCCACAACATTTTTGCAACTTCCAGTGATGCAGGAAAAGGAGGAATGGTAAGAGGTAAGCATGGTGAACACATTGGGACCAGATAAAAGGGACCTTGGATGCCAGGGGAAGGAATCTAAAATTTATCCTGGTACCTGCATATAAAACAGGCAAAACACAGGGGCCAGGGAGTCTGTGCAGTTTATAAAGATGCCACCTCCTCAAACTCCAACCCATTGCCCCAGTAATCAACTGCCTGTGGTCTCTCTAGGCCCTTCTTGTCTTTTGAAAGACATAAAAGAGAGAGGCCTGAGGAGGCTGGAGACCCCGTGCAATTATCCTTTTGACAGTGATTTTCTCAAAAGTGTTCTCTTGGCTGCAGCATGATTAATCTTTCTGCATCCATAATCTGGCCTTTCATCAAAGCACAGATGGAAGGACAAGGGCCACGTACCCGTCCCAGCCCACAGAAACATGCTGAGGATGCTGAATAAAACCCCATCAGGTTTGTAGGAAACAGCAGAGAAATTACAGAAAAGATAGCCTCATTGGCTAGGGAATATTGCCGCAGAGGTTATCAACTTCTGTAGCTGAAACTAAAGAGTTCCCTGCTCAAATGGCCTGAAAGAATTATTGCCTGTGTTGGGAGGGGGGCATGCAAGCCTGTCCCAGCTTTTTATTCTGGCCTCAAAGCAGAAAGGGAAATGAAAAGAAGGAACGAAGCCCTGACCCAGGCATCTGCCCCAACAGCTTTGCTCACGTCCTCAATCCTGGGCACCCACTGCCAGCGCGAGCTCCCAGCGTGAAATGGCAGCTCCAGACAGAGCTTCATTCCTTCCCTTGGCGTGATCAGTGAGTGTCCTGTTCAACAGCCTCTCCAAGAGATGAAGATGAAGTAAACAATGTGTCCCGTGTCAGGGCTGGCTGCCAGTGGAAAGGCAGGCAATTAAAAAAAAAACAGGCCCAGCCTTGAGAATTGAAGACCAGAGTTGTTAGGGATAGAGATGAAGACACAATTTTTTACCTTAAAGCATTGTAAGTCTAGAAGACCTTTTTCCAGGAAGAAGAAAGAGACGGAACAGGAGAAGAGTTCTTGCCCTCAAGCACCATAGTCTAGGCAGGAGAAAGATTCACAGGCACAACTGTGAAAGCACCATGCCTGCCTGTTACATTAAGTAGACTAGCAGGCCCCTTGTACAATGCATAGTGTCTGGTTCTCTTCCCCAGCCTTCACCCCTCAGTAGGAAAGCTCAGCCCTTCTCTGAGAATTCTTATGTCAGAAATAACTTTTCCCTCTTCTGTGCTCCTCCAACCCTTTCTTGATCCTGTTCTCATGACCTGACTTGCTTACGTGTCAGTCTCTCTCATTAGATGGTATATTCCTTGAAGGCAATGACCACCTCAAGCCCCATGTCTGGTACATATCAGATGCTCAAGAATGAAGAGTAGGGCTGTGGAGCAATGCATGATACATCTGATCCCCAGATCAGGCCCATTCAGTAGCAAAAGCTCTGACCCACTTTCTGTGGTTCAGTGTTAAACCCAAGATCAGATCACTTCTTCTAGTTATTTATGGAGACGACATTTCAACTTCCTTAATGAGTCAGAGGACTGAAGCCCCTGGATAGATCAGTGATATTATCCATGATTCAACAAAGACTGTTGCCCTGGTGGGAGGATGCTCTTGTCTCATAAAGTGGAACCTCTGCTACGTAGGATCTATTTGAACTGAAGCAGTGTGACAGAGAGTCACCCACCATCTGGACAGCATTTCCCTGAGCATGTTCTAAGTGTTTACTATATCCCAGGTACTCTACTGGGTACCACGGGAGACATAAATGAATGAGATAGAGACCTGTCCTCCTGGAGGTCACATCATAGCACTAGAGATAGGACAGATGCATGAACATTATGACACCAGGAAAAGGAGGTAAAGAGCCAGAGAGACTCACATAAACTGCAGTGGGTGTTGCAGTGCAGAGGGTGGTGGGATGGAAGGCCAGCTGAAGGATGCAGCTTTTCATTCTGGACCTCTAGGGATTTTATAGACAAAAGAGAAGGGAAATCATTTGGCCCGGAACTGTAATTTCCACAAAGGTATCCTTAATTGCATTTTCTGAAGCACCAAGCACATTTCTTGTCCCACACAGATTTGAAATAAGGAATCTTAATATGTAACAGCCCCAGCATCTTAGTCAATTCGATTTGCAAATGTTTAGTTTATGTGACCCAAACATCAGGTAAGAGGCTGTGCCGGTTTGAAAGGATTATGCACCCTAGAAAAGCCATGTTTTAATCCTAATCAATCTTGTGGGAGCAGTCGTTTCTTCTACTCCCTATTCAGTACTATAGGTTGGAAACTTGATTAGGTTATCTCCACAGAGATATAGAGGGAGATGTGACTCCACCCATTTCATGTGGGTCTTGATTAGTTTACTGGAATTCTTTAAAAGAGGAAGCATTTTGAAGAAAGCTTCAGAATGACAAGAGAACCACAGAGTCCACCAGCCAGCAACTTTTGGAGATGAAGGAAAATGCTGCTGGGGAGCTTCATGAAACAAGAAGCCTAGAGGAAAAGCTAGCAGATGTCGCCATGTTCGTCATGTGCCTTCAGGCCAGCTAAGAGAGAAACCTTGAACTCATCAACCTTTCTAGAGTGAAGGTAACTTCTTGTTGGTGCCTTAATTTGGACATTTTTATAGCCTTGCTTTAATTGGGACATTTTCTGGGCTTTAGAACTGTAAACTAGCAACTTATTAAATTCCTGTTTTTAAAAAAAAGTCATTCTGTTTCTGGTATATTGCATTCCAGCAGCTAGCAAACTAGAACAGAGGCCAAAAAGCAGATTGAGATTCTAGTCCCAGCCACTCATTTGATATATAACCTTAACTCAGATTTCTTCTCTGAACCTCAGCTGACTCACAGAGCTGCCAGGAAAGCCAACCGAGATGATTGATGCAAGAGCACTTTGTAAAGCAGAGGTTCAGGTGTTCAGATGCCTCTGCCTTCCCCCCATCCCCCAACTGATGGCCATGGAGTCACCAACAGGCATGGTGGGAAGTTCTCCCATCCTGAGCTCCACGGCCCAAGGCTGACATCAAGAGCTTGAGCCACAGCACATCAGCATAGGTTCTGGCCAGAGGAAGTGCCAAGTGGAAGAGTCTTCATTGACTTCAGGACTGACCAGGCCCAAAAAGTATTTTCTCCAATGAGCACAGAAATTCTTCCATCCAAGGGGGAAAGAAATCACAGCAGATCAGCCTGTGACACTGAGTCAGTGGTAATTGTTGAATGCCAAGGATGGCAGTTGTTTGTTTAATTTTGTTATCTACTTTTCATTCCAAGAAACTGAAGCTGGATATACTCACTAGGAAGATATTTTTAAATATTCAGATTGAGCAGTGGTATTTGAATGAAAACTTTCCCTTGGAGACTTTACCAATTCCATTTTGTGCCAAAAAGAAAAAAAAAATTGGACTTCACTTTTTTTCTTTAGCTATTTTTATTCTTTAACTTACATATTGATTTGGATATCCAAAAAAGTACGTGAGCAAGTGCTTTGGACACTAAGAAAATCACTGTGTGCATTTGCAGAATGAAGGCAAATCATCACCATCACCACCAGAACCTACTACTTACTAAGAACTTCCTCCAGGCCATGTGCATATGTGGGTGAGTGGGTGTATTATATAATTCCTACAACAAGTACTGTTCTCTCCATTTTGCAGATGAGCACTGTGAAATTTGGGATATTAAATGACTTTCCTCATAACATTTCTATGTATTAACAGTTTATGAGTGGCAACATTGCATTGGAACCCAGGTATCAGAGACAGTGCCAGATCACATTATAGTGGGTCGCCACCATCCATCCCCACCCCAGCTCCTGACTTCTTGGGAGAATAGTCCTTCATTGTCCTCTGGGATCCACCATTCCCTCGGCCTCAGTTGTGGGGTTTGCCTCCACTCCAGGGTTGATGTGGGACCAGAGCCTGGTCACTTGGAGCTCAAGAAATTCAATGACACTTGAGCTGAGGCTTCTGGAAGGAAAAGAAAATAGTATGTCCTCTTGCCCAGAGGTTTCAAATGAGAGAAAATGAAGTCTATACCTGCTGTCCTAGTCTTGTTACCAATGAAGCTTAAGGATGAAAACAACTCAGGAAAAGGCAGAGCTGGGAGCTAGAAATGAACTGCACCCAGAATGCAGAGATAAAGCCTTGTCTCCCTCATGGGCTGAGTAGGCACATGGGCCAGTGGATTCCCTCCTCCAACCTGTTTCTTTGGGTTTATGACAATTTGGCTTACCTTTCCTGTCACATGGGAAAAAACAAGTACCACTGAGAAATAGAACCAGCAGGAGAGATGTGTAAATTTGAAATTTATAAAGGTGTCTCACACAACCATGGGAATGGAAGAGTCCAAAATCCATAAAGCAGACTGTGAAGCTGGCGGCTCTGATGAAGGGTCTGGATGAACTTCACAGGAGAGGCTCGCTGGCTGAAGAACCAGTGAAAGTCTTTCTTCTTCCTTAAAAGCCTTCAACTTATTGGATTATCTTGCTGTGGGAGGCGTGCCTTAGTTGGTCGTAGATGTAATCAGCGATAGATGCAATCAACTGACTGATGATTTAATATAGCAACCTTCTAGTTTATCAACCAGCCACAAAATATCCTTGCAGCAACAGTCAGGCCAGTGCTTGCCTAACCGGAAAACTGGGTACCATCACCTGACCAAGTTGACACCAGAACTAACCATCACACCCACTCAGAACTAAAGCTCTGGTTTCATGCCCTGTATTAATTTTCTGTGGCTGCTATAACAAATTATCACAAACTCAGAGGCTTAGAACAACACTATTTATTATCTTAAATTTCTGGAGCTCAGAAATTAAACTCTAGGTGTCAGCAGGGGTGTGTTTCTTGGAGGCTTGAGAGAAGAGTCAGTTTCTTTGCCTTTTCCAGCATCTAGAGAGACCACCTGCATTCGTTGGCTCATGGTACCTTCCCCTATCTTCAAAGCCGGCAGCATAGCATCTCCCTCTCTTTCTCATCCTCCTCTTTCTCTCCTCTGTTTTTGCCGTCACATCTCCATCTCTAACTCTTCCTTCCTGCATCCCTCTTAGAAGGACCCTTGTGATTATATTGGGCCCACCTGGGTCATCCAGGAAACTCTCCCCACATCAGGATCCTTACCTTCAGCACATCCTCAAGTCCCTTTTGCCATGGAAGGTAACACACCCACAGAGTTGGAGGATTCGGACATGGATATCTTTGAGGACCACTGTTCCACCCACCACATGCCCCAATCCAGCCTCTCCAGCACCACTCCAACTTTGGGCTGTCCCCTAGGCCCTGACTTCCAGTTCTGCTGCTCCTCACCATATCCAAGCAGAGTTTCTTATTCCCTGGCCACACCCTTCTCTGGACAGACACCCCTAGGAGATAGCACAATCGCTGGGCTCATCTGTGTGGTCGTGAGCAGTTTGCTGCCCCTCTTGGGGTCTCAATCTTCCTTCTGTGCAAGGAGGGGCAGGGTCTTTCATGGTCTCAAGGATGCCTCCAGTTTTGACCTACTTCCTAATATAAATAAACCTACAGACAGGCAAGAGAGGGCCAAGCTTGCCCCTCGTCAGCTAGTGGTCAGAACAGCAGTTTCCAGTGAGAAGTCATTTGCCCAGGACCTAGCAGCAGGAGCAATAAAGAAATCCCTCAGCTTACGTATTCTAATTAAATCAGCTCAAATTTAATTTGGATGTAATTTTTAAAACATGGCCCATAAAAATATCCATGCACACTGCTCTATTGGGCCTCCCGGATATGATGAGCTGGAGGCCAACAGAAGCAGAAGGCCTGTTTTGGGCTTGAATCAATGGGCATCCGCAAGGAGACAAGAGAAGAGCTTGAGGGACAATGTGTAGGCTTGGGAAGGCATCTCTGTGAAGCTGCGGATGTAAAAGGTCCCCAAGACATTCTTTGGCATTATGGACCAATGAAAAGTGTCTAAAGTTGAGAGTGCTGATGATCGTACAACCAAACGAAGATACTGTAAGACCTGGTTTGCTTATTTTGGACGTTATCCATGATACCCAATATATGAAGGTAGCCAAAGGGTACAATGACTGAAAAGCACCACGGCAAATGGTGATACATTTACATGATGGAATATGATGTGGCTACAAAAAGGAAGGACATTGAAGGGCACACAAAAAATTGAATAAACCTTGGGATTATGGGTTATGCAAGATAAGCAAGAAACAAAAGAACAAATATGCTAAGGTCTCTCTCAGAAAGTACTTATAAGAAAATGGGAGTGTAGATTGAGGCTCTCATATCAGACACATTTGATCTGAAGTCATAGATGTATTTCTGAATCCTGAGACACTGAGCTATATGTGTATCAGCTGGTATTTCCCCGGAATTTTGAGTAGCTCTGTGACACCTAGGTCCCAGAAATGGAGCACTGAAAGTTAGCATAGCTGTATGCAATAACAGTTAAAGTGACCAAAAAAGAGATCAGGCTTCAATTAGAGTTAATGAAACCAGTCTGGCTGGGTCTAAGGTAAATTAGAATACAGGGTACAAGATGATAGTGAATGTACTCCAGGCCTTCACCTACGATATGAGCCCAAAGGCAGAGAGGTTTATTATGTCTAGAACCTAAATTTTCTGTAACACATAATCTGAATCAACCTCTCTGGATGGTTCATTTAAACAACCCAGACTCCTGGAGTCCAGAATGGGAACCAGGCCTTGTAGTTCTCAATAGCTTAATAATATACCAGGATACATCTCAGCCTACGGTGGGCTGATAATTTAAAAATATTGGTATGGGGGTGAAAGGATAGTTCAGTGTGGTAGAATTCTCGCCTGCCATGCAGGAGACCAGGTTCGATTCCTGGTCCATGCACTTCACTCCCCAACCCACCCCCGCAAAACAAACAAAAATTCAACAAATGGTGCTGCAATAATAGGATACTCACATGGGAAAATAATGAAATGTGACCCTGCCATACACATACAAAAAAAAAAAAAGAGGAAAAAAAAAGTATTGGTAGAGTCCCTTGAGGATCCAAATGGGAGGAAAAATACATATGGAACTGCTAAACTGTCCAATCTGGGAAACCCTAGGTACCCTCTCAACCATCAGGGACTCCCAAGAAAATAGGCCAAACCTTGATTTTGAGGTTTTCCCTTAGGAAACTTATTTCTGTAGGGGAGAAGCTCAGACTACACATAACGAGGCCTGAGAGTTGCTTCCAGGAAGCCTCTTTGTTGCTCAGATGTGGCCCCTCTCTCTAGGCCCAGCTGTGCAAGGAAACTCGATACCTTCTCCAACTACACACTACAAGCAATTCAGGGGTGAAAGTCTCCATGATAATGTGGGGTGTGATTCCTTGGGATGAGTCTGACCCTCGCACTGTGGGATCAACAACAGCTTCCTGACCAAAAGGGAGAAAAGAAGTGTAATAAAATAAGGCATCAGTGGCCAAGAGTAATCAAGTGGAGTCAAGAGGCTGCTCTGGAGGCTACTCTTATGAAAGCTTCAAATAGTGCTAATTGCCCTGGTTTGCTAAACCCCAATCAACATCACTCCTGTTGACTCTTAAGAAAACACTTAGGGCTCAAACTGAGACTCCATAAAGGTTTCATACACTAAGTTTGCCTTCCTGGAACACATAATGCCTGGAGGTTTCCTATGTCAGATAAGTCCTATGAAAAAGTCAGAATAGGCATTGCCTAAAGATCCCTACAGATTGGGAGAAGGATCTGAGGAGAAGAAGGAAGTATAACAGAGAAAGTGGGATCTAACAGATGAGTATGGCTGTTGAATCACTATATTAATGTTCCTTGTAGTCTCCATTGTTTTGGAGCAGCTAGAAGGAAAAATCTGAGATGATGGAATGGCAGCCCATGACAAACTCTGGGAACTGTTCTGTAACTACTTTGGTTGAGGTGTGCTTTGAAAATTATTGCTTTTTATTTCTATTTTTTGTACATATGTTATATTTTGCATATACGTTATATATGTCTATAAATAAGCGTTTATTAACATATAATAAAAAAAATGGTCACCAAAATGTGGCAAAGTTAAGAAAACACTATGCATCCTTTCTTGACATTTCAGGGTAAATGAAGGAAAGAAACAATAACATGAAATGTTGACCTGAAGTGCACAAGGATGCCAATTCCGGCAGGCTGGAAGGTCAAAAGGCTGCTCAGTAGGGTCAAAGCGGCCAGGGCCCTGGCAGGGAGGCTGCACCGCCACACTAGCTGGGCACTTGGCACCTGAGCCTCAGTTTTCTTTCTCTAAAATGGGAATTCTGCTACCTGCCTCATGAGCCTCACAGCGTGGTTTTGAGACAACACTGGGATAAAAGCCTCTTGGGTACGCTACAGCCCATTTCAAAGGCGAGATGGTGTCAGGTCTTCATCAGCTCTTAATTCGTGGCTCTTTTTGCAGAGGAAGCTTCATGGTGTTTACTGAGCACTGATCCCAAAAGCAGCATAACACAGCACTTGGGGTGGGGTGGGGGGGTGGTCTCAGATCAAAACTACCTGGGCTAAAAGCCCGGCTCTGCTATTTACCAGTGGAAAGGCCCTGGACAAGTCACTTCACTTCTCTCTGCCTCAGTTTTCTCATCTGTAAATTGGAGACAATAGAAAAGGTGCCTAGCTCCTAGGGCCGTTGAGAGGACTCTACAAATTAGCACACGTAAAGCTCAAAGCCTTGGGCCTGTGGTGATGCCAGCCAGATGCGTGTGCCCTTGCTGTCGCAATGTCTGCCTGACTGTCTCACTTCTCCGCCTTACTGGCACTGCCCCAGTCCAGGCCAGCTTTGCCTAGTGATGGCCATGGGAACAAGTGCCCTCCTCCCCCGCTGCTCAGCCTTTCCGGGCTCTCCCTCCATCCCATCCTTCCAGACGGAGGCGTCCAAGGCCGCCTGCAGGTTCCCCGGTACCGAAGGCGTGGAGGCATGACTTCCTGGAAAACTCCACTGGATCCTTCAAACCCAAGTGCTCCACCTGCTGCCTGCTTCTCTGTGAGTGGGTCTTACCCACTTTCCTGTTACATTTCCCATCTTCTCCTGCTCCCACACCACGCTTCAGAATCACCAACTACTCACGTGCCTGCGTGGTTCGGGCTGATGAGCAAGGGCTGCTGTGGGGTGTGGGGGTGCCGGGGTGGGGCGGGTCCTGGAGAGGGACTCTCAGGGGACACGGACCCCTCGGTCCACACCCTGGAGCCCAAAGGGCCTAGCCAGTTGGCATCAAAAGACTGAATCACACTTTCTCCAGCTTTGGGCCCTTTTCAGCTTATTTTTAAGCACAGCCTTCCATTTCTTATTTTCTGAGAATTTCCAAAGATATGGGGGTGGGAGGAGGTGCCCATCTACACCTACTTATCCAGAATTAAAAATTTTTTAATGTTATTTGCTTTGTCTTCTTTTGACAAAAAAAGGTAAATAAAACATTACAGCTAGATCCAAACCCCTTTTTTCTACATTCCCAGCTCCATTTCCTTTCCTGCTGCCAAGGCAACCACTATCATGAATAGAATGTGCACCTTTCCAGTCCGATTTCTAAGCCTTTGTATTGGCCCAGGAAGCCACGATAATACAGAATATTGCTTGCGTGTGATTTACATAAGGCATAGACTATTCTGTGTAACTTTCTTCATTGTGCTTTCTGCAACTCCCTTTCCTTATTCAGCATGAGGGTCTTGAGATCTATGCGTATTACTGCATAAATCAAGTGCATCTCTTTTAGTAGCTGTACTGTATTTCACGATATGAATATTCCTCATTTATTCACTCGTCCTTCTCATATGCTGAAATTTAAGTTGTTTCCAATTGTTGGTCATTACAACTGATGCTGCGGTAAGCCTCGCTGCCCCCACCTGACTTTCCCCAGGGAAGAAATCTAGACATGGAATTGCCAGGCCTTGGATTCCATTGCATTTTCAACTTGGTTGGATATCGCCGCATTGCTTTTCAAAGGGCTTGTGCCAATTCTCACTACCACCAGCATAGTGTGAGTGTCCATTTCCAAGAGGCCTTTATTTTAGGTGAAGACACTGAGGGTCAGACGAGGGTTTGGAATTGCCTCCACCCTGAAGCCATCCAACGGGGAAGCCCAAATTTGGGTTTAGGACCCCCAGCCCAGGTCTCTGCTGACCACGCTGAGAAACACACTCCTCAGAGGCCCCTCCCTCTGCTCAGCCAGAGATGGAGTCCAGTGTCCAGTGCCAAATCTGCTCTTGACCTCTGTCTCCCCAGTCTTTGTTCAACCTTGGGAAACATGATTACTGATTTCTACTTTGCTAGAGGGGAAAAAAAAACAACAAAAAGCCCTCATCATAAAAGTTACTAGCTAATAACAAATGCCTTAGATTGTGGACATTTTGCATACATTTTTCAACAATAAAAATGAAAACATGTTTTCCTTTACTAAGAGGATTTCTGTTCTACTGCACTTATTACCCCTGGGAAGGAAATCTGATGTACCTTGACTCTGTTTTACGACCATCCTGGAGAACTGGGACGTTATCAACAGAAGCATGAAGAAACGACAGGGATAAAAATTAGGCAGAGATAGAGTCAGCGATATTCAAATAAATGTTATGATTTGAAATTGGATCTTGTGGCAACAGCTATGGTAGTTGTCAGTCCCGGGAGCGTGAAGGTCACACATTCAGATGCTGGACGCCAGGCCCTGGTGCTCAGTGGTCTTTGTCTAGGAACACTGCTGTCCCCACGAGGAAGGGGCCATCAGGAAGACTGGGGTTTCAGGGGGGGTGGGGCTGACAAGACTGACTCAGAACATGGCCACAAGGTGAGGCCCTGGGTGGTGCCAGAACGTTCCAGCAGAGGCACCCACGGAGAAAGACCCTCGCCTGGCAGGACAGACAGTGGACAGGAGATAAGGAGAAATCTCAACATTAGCCATCTGTTTATTATCCCTTTTCGTCCACTAGACTGTAAGCCCCTGCAGTGCCACACCTCTGTCCTAGTCCTCTCTTATCTCCAATGTTTAGAAAAGCACCCAGTATGTACTCAACGAATGTTGGTTGAACCCATTAATCAATTAATCAGGTATGTATCACACTGAGCCAGGCAGAGGCTCCTAATATCACTTCCACTACATTCTGTCAATCAAAGCAGGTCACAAGACCAGACTGGATTCAAGGGGAGGAGAATTGGACCCCTCGTTTGAAAGTGGAGTGGCTTGTGTATGCAGGGAAGGAGGAACTATGGGTGGCCATCTTTGAGAACTATCTCCTACAGATGCCAGCTGAGCCCGAGGGTGTTCCATGCCCATGTACTCTGGAGAGATGGGCCGGGTCACCTTTGAAGATCAAGGGATGGTCCCCAAAATCCCATCTGGCAATACTCTGTCCATCACTCACCTCAGGTTCATAAAGGAAGGCATGAGGATGGATGAAGAGCAGAGAGGATGAAGATAACCTTTGAGCAGGAGTTCTATGGTATTTTCTTTCTTCTCCCCATGGTGAAAGGGAGTGTTTGGCCTGAGCCATCTGAAATCTGGGGGTGCAGACACTGGCATTTCACTGAGCCCAAGAAAGGCTCAAGGGATGACCGAAGTGATGTCCAAGCAAGAAAAGATGGCTGCAAGAATTCCACCTCCAGGAGAGCAGGGCGAAGGCATGGGCTTCTGCTGCTGGATGTGGGCCTCCCCTCCAGGAGGAAGCTAACGTGAAAGGACCTCTGCCCAAGAGACAGAGGTGATGGTCCTTAGGGAAAGTCTGCTGGGGATGGGCAGCAGGAAACTAAGAGCTGATGGGGACCACCCACGTCAGAACTGCAGAGATTCCCAAGCAACTCCCCCAAGTGTCCAATATGAGAAGGGTTCAGTGTTTGGAATGCACTACATCCAAAGAGCACCAACCCCAGGCAGTAATTCTACCTGTCACATGAGCCTTTTCCCCTTGCCTCTCCTCCCTCCCATGACCCCTACTCTGGGGAAGCCAGAGGCAGCTTGGGAGAGGTGAAGGAGGTTGTGGAGCAGGAGGAAGAGGAAGAGGAGGAGGAGAATAAAGTGGAAATTCTAGAGAAGTCCAACCGTGATCCACTTTCCCCACAGCAGATGCCCCAGCCTGAAGCAGGCTCAAGCTAAGGAGTGGCTGGGAAGAGAAAGTTGTTTTGAATTAGAAGAGAGATGGACACTTCGACAGGACAGAAGCCCAGTCTTTTTAATAGCTGAAATGAAAAAAATTAATGAAACTATTCATTAATCACTAAGAGTGACCAGAAAAGTTAGAGGATCTGCAAAGATTTCATCTAGGAACAGGAAAGAACTATCCAAGAGAATGAATTACTGGGGCAGAGTTAAAGTTCTTTCTGCTCGCAGCCTACCAATCTAGCTTGTTCTATAAACTGGTTTTAGATATTATTTAGTTTGCTAGCTGCTGGAATGCAATATACCAGAAACAAAATGGCTTTTAAAGTGGGGAATTTAATAAGCTGCTAGTGTATAGTTCTAAGGCTGAGAAAATGTCCCAATTAAAACAAGTCTATAGAAATGTCCAATCACAGGCATCCAGGGAAAGACACCTTGGTTCAAGAAGGCCGATGAAGTTCAGGGTTTCTCTCTCAAGTGAGAAGGCACATGGCGAATGCAGTCAGAGTTCCTATCTCATCTGAAGGACACATGGCGAACATGGCGTCATCTTCTAGCTTTCTCTCCTAACTTCCTGTTTCATGAAGCTCCCCAGGAGGCATTTTTCCTTCTTCATCTCCAAAGGTCACTGGCTGGTGGACTCTGCTTCTTGTGGCTATGTCGTTCTGCTCTGCTCTCTCTGATTCTCTCATTCTCCAAAATGTTTCCTCTTTTATAGGACTTCAGAAACCAATCAAGACCCACCCAAATGGGTGGTGACATGTTGTCATCTAATCCAATTTAGCAACTACTCTTGATTGAGTCACATCTCCAGGGAGATAATCTAATTACAGTTTCAAACATACAGTATTGAATAGGGATTATTTTGCCTTTATGAAATGGGATTTTGATTTAAACATGGCTTTTCTAGGGTCCATACATCCTTTCAAACCAGCACAGATATTTTATCAGTTTAGTGCAATAGTCAGGATCATGAATTTGAAGTCAGACTGCCAGACTATGTAGGATTTAATTCCAGCTCTGCTGCTTGACCTCTGTGCCTTGTCCATTAAAAAAATGGGACTAGTAATAGAACCATAGGGCTATTGTAATAGGTTAGAATTGTAAGGAGTTAGGTGCATAGAGTAGAGGCCGTCTCATCTTAAGGGTTAGATGCTATCATTAGTCGTCCCCTACAATCTTAATAAGATGTGATTATCCCTGTTTTATGGAGGGTCATAGAAGTTAAGGAAGTCACTCAGGATCTCACAGCTAGTAAATGGTAGTGATGGAATTTGAAGCCTGGTCAATTGAACTTCAGATTCTCCTTTTCTTTATAATCAGGCTATGCATCCTCCTTTGTGATCATAGAAAAGACCCAATCTCTCTGAAATTCAGTATTCTCATCTGTAAAGTGGGGATACAAATAATTCCTACTTCATAGAGTTCATTTGCGATTAAATGAGTTAACACTCTAAAAGCCCTTAGAATAATCCTAAATAAATATTGTAGTTAGCATGGTATAACCAGTCTCTCGGGGTTCAAATGCTGCCTGTGTGACCTTGGGCAAGTTACTTAACTTTCCTGTGCTTCAATTCCTCATTTCTAAAGCAGGGTAAAAACAGTACTTACTATTATGGTAATATGAAGATTAAATATATCAATTTATATAAAGCACTTTGATGCCTGACACATAGTAAGGGCTATTAAAAGACTCAGAAGGAGAGCAAATACAGATGGCTAAAAAGCACATGAAATGCTGCTCATCTTAATTGGCTATAAGGGAAATGCAAATTTAAGGCGACAGTGAGATATCACCTCACACCTATAAGAATGGCTGCTATTAAACAGGAAAGTATAAATGTTGCAGAGGATGCAGAGAAATTAGAACACATATTCACTGTTGGTGGGAATGTAAAATGGTTCAGGCACTGTGGAAGTCAGTTTGGGGATTCCTCAGAAAACTAAATATTGAGTTACCCTATGACCCGGCAATACCAATACTTGGTTTGTGCCCAGAAGAGTGGAGGACAGTGACATGAACAGACATTTGCACACTGACATTCATAGTGGCCCTATCCACAGTTGCCAAGAGATGGAAACAATCCAGGTGTCCATCAACAGACAAGTGGGTAAACAAAATGTGGTATATAATACTATGGGATATTGTGCAACATTTAGACCAAATGATGTCCCGAAACATTGGCAACATAGATGAATGCTGAGGACATAATGCTGAGTGAAATAAATCAGACATAAAAGGACAGATACTGTATGATTCCACTATTATGACTCTGATAAAGCCACCAATGTTTTGGAGTATTTAGAAGGAAAAACCTGAGTTGAGGGCATGGTAGCCCATGACAGACTCTGGAACTGTTCTGTAGCTGCTTGTTGAAGTGTGCTTTGAAAATTATTTTTTTTTTCTTTCTTTTCTTTGTATATAAATGTTATATTTAAACCAAAAAAAAAAAAAAAACTTTAGACAGTTATAGTAGTATTAGATATAATTAGCATAGTAGAATTAGATAAAATAAATCCCTGAACTCAAAAATTTGAAAATATTTAGTAACATAGCTCACTACTATAGCAAAGTTGATTTTTTAAATTTGTTTATGAAACATATTGTACGAACAGGCTTTACGATGATCACTTAGATTTTTTTAAAAATATGCCCATGGATAAGTTAAGATATCCATTTTAGGTGGTTAAGATTTTCATGTTAATTATAAAAATATTTGTATCTTCATATTTTCCGGAAATCAGGAAAATAATTTAGTTAACACAGGTCATTTCTATAGCAATGCAGATATTAGTAAGAACTTTCTACTTGACATTTTGAGAGCGTTCATCAGTTTTGACAGCTGATCAAACGGTATCTAAGTTAGTGTTTAATACTTAGAATTTAAGAACTTTGCTATCTGAATTTGTAGATTTTTTTCCTTGTTGCCTTCATTTTAAATTGGTGTATGAAACTTTCTGCACAAACATACTTTTTACAATGATTATATAGTGTGTTTAAATATGCTGATGGTTAAGCTAAGATATCCATTGTTGGTGGTTCTAAGTGTATTGTTTGTTTTCTTAAAAAAAAAAAATAAAAGGCTCAGAAGGGCCTGATCTGGGGTTCAAAGCTGGGTGTGTCAGATTCCAGAATCTACATACTTTTGATCGCACCCCAAGTAAAGCAACTGGAAAGGCACAGAACGTGATCCCCCACCCCCACCCCGCTCGCCCCACTTTAAGACATCAGAAAATCCCAGGCACACATGGTCGACTGCAATGATTCATGCCCTCCAGGCCACAAGGAACCTGAACAGTCTCCTCCACCGAAAACCGCAGGGGGCGGGACTCCTGACCTGCCTGAGGCTCCTCTTGGCTCCTCCCCACCCACCCCCAGCTTGCTGGGGCCATGCAAGAGGCTGCTTAGAAAAGCCTCCTGGAATCCCACAAATGACACCAGCGCTGTTGGATTCCATCTCCTTCCTCAACAAGACAACAGGGCTCCTTTGATATTTGGGGACATTTATGATCTCAAATTGTCTCTCATTAAAGTCAAAATATTCTGTGTCCCTACAGCTGAGAGGAAATGCACCCAATCCAAAGCTGTTGGGATTTGAGTCCAACCAGACATGGAGAGTGCCCATCCCTCCAAGAGGGAACATCCTCTTCCCCAGTGGCCTTGCTGGGCCCCCACCAAGAGCTTCCACGTCTGCTGGAGAGAGGACAGCAGAAGGGGAACTGGGGGCCTCAGCTTTGCGGAGGGAGGAGTGGTGAGGGGGTATGTGTGGCTTGTCCATGGCCGAGGGGCTCGTGCCAGCAGATGAGGTGCCCCACAGCAACTTCAATAACGCTAATTACTATACATTGAGTGCCTACTGTATGCCGAACATCGCTCCCCCAGGCCCTTTGAATGTGACATTTCTAATCCCTACGGAGCAGGCATCACTATCCTCCTAGTTCAGAAACCCGGACACTGAGGCTCAGAAAAGTCCACTGATGTGCTGAAGGTCATAGTCGGTGACGGAGGAGGGGCTTGCACCGGGTCTGCCAGCCCGGCAGCCTGTGCTCCTTCCACACCCAGAAGCAGAAAAGAGACTCGGTGAAAGGAGGCTCGGGGGCCAGCCTGCCCCAAGTTTGAAGGCAGGATCTGCTGTCCTCCGGCTGTATGACTTGACCGGTTTCTCTCTATGCCTACGTTTCCTACAAAACGGGCATACTGCTAACTCCCGTCTCAGAGTGTTGCTCTCAGGACTAATTTGAGTTGGTGCCTCTGAAGTGTTTAGACCTGCACATGATGCAAGCATGGCCTATCACTGATATTGCCCAGAAGAGGGCTTAATGTCTTGGCAGGACTGGGTCCCCTCCCTGAACATCGACGCAGTGTCTCTAGAGCAGCCGTTCTCAAAGTGTGTTCCCTGACCAGCAGCACCAGCACCACCCAGGAACCCGGTAGAAATGCAAAATGCAAATTCCCAGCACCCACCCCAGATGCATGGAATTGGAAACTGGGAGTAGCCTAGCAACCTGCGTTTTAACAAGTCCTCCGGGGGTTCCGATGCACGGTCGTATTTGAGAACCATGGCTCTAGGCAATAAGGATTAGCTTGGGTTTCTGAGTTGGGAGGATCTAAACTCAAATATTGACTCGCTCTTTTCTAGGGTGACTTGAGTGGAGACTGAGCCTTTCTGGTCCTTACTGGTCTCACCAGTCAAACGGCTGTGAGGCTCCTGTGGGACAGTGCGGTGAGCATGTTCCTTAAACTGTGGGGTGCTGCGCAAAGGTGAGTTATAAGGATATCAGAAGTTGCATCCCTCTCTAGATGTCCCCTGTAGAGCCCACCTCCCTGGCTCGTCCCTATTTGGGAAGATGCCCAGACATGTGGGGTGATGGGATAGAGAGAAAGGGAGAGGTAAGCACACACGCAGGCTCTCCCCCACCGCTCGTCAATGAGCTGGAAGCTCAGCTGGAGTTGCAGCATGCTGGAAACTGAAAGTTAGTGCAGAGTGGAAAGCTCCAGATCAGCCCCTGGGGACAGTGAGGAAGACACGATGTCAGGACCAGGCAGGAGGGACACGACCCAGGAGGTCCAAATGAATCTATGCCAAGGCAACTCAGCCCCTGACTCCCGCCCTAGCCAGATGCAGCGGCCTCACTCCAATCCTGGGCTGGCTCTGACTCCTGGTTAAGTGCTCCTGAAATGTCCCCTTCCTGAACATAGTTCCTGAGTCCTGAGTCCCTGTGGACCCTGTGGGGTGGGGGAGGGGAGGGTGGTGGGAGTCAAGCAGGACCCTAGGTCAAGCCACTAGAGCCAGTGCAAAGATCACCCTGTAGCCTGAGCTGGCAGGTGTGGGAAGGCCACTGTGCACAGCCAGGAGCCATGGCTCTCCCTGCATTTCAACAGCTCTGACCATTCTGCAAGCAGAAGGCTGCTTTTGCAAGTATTAGGAATCTGCCCTGGGTTTCCCGAGCAAAGCTTTTCTGCTTCTTTCCTCTGGGAGGGTTTTGCAAGCCCTACCTCTTGTCTGGGAGAATCTTTGAGCACAGCTGAGGTTCTGAGAAGAGCGGGAGCACCCAAGCAAAGCCTTGCTCTCCCGGCACTGGGGAAGGATGCTTTCTGCCGCAGCTTTGAAAGGCTGAGAATGAGGGGCTCCTCCAAGACCTGATTCTAGAGGCCCAAGGGCCAGGAGGTTCCCAGCTCAATCCTCCAGCAAAGCAGCCCTCCACCTGCACAGCTCATTCCTTCCACCAAGGAGAGAGGAGAAAGGCAGATAAGGCTTGAATCCTGTGGATGCCAAGTCCAGCTCTCTCTGATGCCCGAGGCCCCTCCCCATCATTCCGTGGCCAGTCAAATCTCTGCACACTTTCCTTGGCAGGGAAGCTCCGTGCCTCACAAAGCAATTCGTTCTTAGTGTCAGGTCTGACAAGGGATAGCTCCAGGGGCGTGTGATCTGTGCAGTCACCCAGGCACTGCGCTGGGTTTACTGCTGTGCCATCTTGAAACTCTTAATTTTTGAATTTTCATTTTGCGTTCACATCCACAACTTAGGGAGCTCGTCCTGGTCTGACATTGGGGAATCCTTCACCTTGAACCGAAATCCGTCTCCTTGTGACTTTCCACATTTATTCCCACTACATGCCCAAGGGCCTCAGGCTAGATCTGCTTCTTCGGTCCCAGGCGGGCCTGGAAAGTGAGTTACACAGACGGTCTCTGAGGCCAGGACTAGGGTGAGGCGAGTGCGGCATCCAGGGTGCACAGTTTAAAGAAGCACTCACTCCCTCAGTCAGGAAAAGGCCAACCTGCGCTTGCAAGATCCTGCTGAGCCCCTCAAACACCACCTTGGAATGGGCTCCGGGCCCCTTCCTGGCACTCACTAGGGACAAGCCTCCTCTCTCTGGGTCCCTTGTAAGCTAGCCCAGTCCTGACCATTATCCCCCCACCCCCAGGGTAAGGAAAGTCTGAGGGGGGCAGAGGGTCAGGCACACCAAAGACCTCACCGCCTCTCTCCGTAGCATCTGGGGGCTCTCCAGGCCTTAAAGTGCCGCCCATAAGCCAGCAGCCTTGGCATCACCTGACAGCGTTGTGAGAGATATAGAATCTCAAGCCCTAGCACACACCCACTGAATCAGCACCCGCATTTTAACAGGATCTCCAGTGATTGTCCAGCGGGCATTTTAAAATCTGAGAAGCAC